>AWUE01015654.1:0-54474 GCA_001974825.2 Corchorus olitorius | reverse complement strand
ACCATCACGGTTTTTGACTCTGTTTTGCATGATTTTCGGCGCCGAGACTCCTTGAAATATTTTTATTCATCTAATCAAATTTCAGCCACATTGGATTTAAAGATTTGTTTTTATGTGCATCTGAATCTTTTTTCGATTTAATTAGAAATTAATTCAGAAAAAATATGAAAAACGATATTAAAAGCGTGAAAAGTTCTCCAATCTTTTTGGCGTTGAATTTTATATATGCTTTGTGTATTTTTGCCAAAAATTGAGGAAAAATCTTTCGGGTCATTTTTACTATCATGGGTTTTTGGCTAAAAACGTGTTCCGGGTTCCAGCTCAGTTTTGCATGATTTTTTGCGCCGAGACTCCTTTAAATATCTATAATATCTAATCAAATCTCAGGCATATTTTATTTAAGGATTTGTTTTTATGAGCATTTAAATCATGTTTCGATTTAATTAGAAATTAATTTAAAAAATATGAAACAAAAATTTGTTTAATTTATTCTCAATAATTTGTAAGAATTTAGAAATATTTAATCTTTTTAAAATTAACATCGACATTATATTGCACAGCAATATGTAACTTAAAATATATTTCAATAAAAATTTCAATCACACATGTGGAACACGTGGCAAATTACTAGTTAATAATAATGTTTTACAGGTAAAATAAAAGGTCAAGCTCTTAAATACGAATTTCTTAATTACCTTCAATTTATGGAGAGTCCAATTTTCTCAATTATCTGGTTTTCCTTGAATGAAAGAGATTGAAGATATTTGTTGAATTATTTGATCAGTCAAAGATGAACCAAGAACCTTAGCCATGGAGATAACCAAAACAACAGCTTGCTTGGCATGATTGAAAAATGAAAATCAAGGAAACAGAGCAAATGCATTAATTTGGTTTAGTCAAATTCGTTTACAAACCAAAGCGATTTTGGCTTAAAAATTTGACTGAATACTGAATCACAAAATCCAAATAGAATGGTAGAAATGAAATCACTTCAATTATGTCACTACGGGATGGGCAGAAAAGGAGTGGTTCCCACCCTCTTTGTAGTTTATGATAACGTAAGCAAAATTGCATGGCTTTGGGTCTGAGCAAATACGATCCAGAAATAAAAACTTGCCAAAATTCAGAAAAAAGTGGGAAAGAAAGAAGTGTTGCATCATGCATGCATTATTTGTGTTTGGGAGTGAAAAAGAGAGTAGCTGGATTGTCTTTATTAGTCTGGTGCAAGCATTCATGTCACTCAAGAATCTTTTTTTTAATAATTGAAGTGAACCATTACCAATTTACAAGATGAACGCCCCATAACTCTCTCCTTCACTCTCCCATTATATTGCCTTGCAATCTCTTCTTCCATAAAAAAAAATAGAGAGCCTTTCTAACCGAAAAACACAAGCTTCAATTTCTTTTTTCTTTCTCCTTCACCCTAGGAAAACCACTCTAAAAGTTGAAGCATTAATCTCAAGTCTCAACAGCCACAATTTTGGCATCAAATAACTTAGAAGAAATTTCTCTTTAAACAAAACTTCCCCTGTTAATTTACAAGTCTCTCGAAACAATCCATTCTCTCCACAGCTCTACTTCTGTTCTTACCCATCTTTTCAAGAGAAGAAAAGGTTTAAAAAACTTTCTCCTACCTTCCACCACCCCGTTGGGTGGTGGTAGTGGGTTAGTGATGGTGGCCTCAACTTTTGAAGAAATTTATGAAAGAATATACACCCCCTTGGGTGGTGGTGGTGGGTTAGTGATGGTGGCCTCAACTTTTGAAGAAATTTATGAAAGAATATACACCCCCTTGGGTGGTGGTGGTGGGTTAGTGATGGTGGCCTCAACTTTTGAAGAAATTTATGAAAGAATATAATTTACTTCTAACGTCGTGATGAACGTGCTTTTGGAATGGACGGATTCGGCAAGGTGAAAAGAAGCGGAGGAGAGATAATCGGTGGAGGATGGAAAGAACAAGGCGGTCCATGATTTTACAATTTCCTTCACCGGTTTTGGAATGGTCCTTTTATTTTTATTGGACTTTGTAAATCATCTCCATGGTTGGAGTTGAATTTCTGCAACCATTTAGAACACTTTGTATTCCTAGTTTGCTTTGTTTTTAAGCTGTTTCTGTAAGCTTTGCTACTCTTTGTATAAATAAAAATTACTAACAGAACAATTTTGACAAACTAGTTTATTGACAAAAATCCAAAGAAGAATGTTTTATTATATACTGAAATAGCTATAATAGACTTCTCTACACAACAAATCCCTCAATACGCCTGTCTTGTTTACTTATTTATATAAACAGGAAACAACATGCAAGAATCAGGCAGAATAAATAAATAATCAAATCAACAATGTATCAAATGTGTAAATATAATCGACTCTCGTATATTATGAACCTATAAATGATTGTGTGCTCATGGTCTAATTTATTTTTTTACATACATCCTACTTCCAAAGAACCATAGCCATGGAGATGATCAAAACAGCAGCCCAATGAAGCTTCCCTGGCATGAAAGTGCTAGCTGAAAATCAAGGAAACAGAGCAAAAAGGTCAGAGTTTGAAGAAAAACAGAGCAAATTTCAGTTGAGGTTTGATTAGCATCTTAATTTGCAAAGCAATACTTTGCTGCACATGAAATTAGCATCTTCATTCATCTTTTGTTTAGTTTCTTTAAAAAACCAATAGATGAAGGAAGAAAACTATGTTGCAGATATAAATTTTTCATAACTTCTTCAATGTATCAGAAGTTTTGTCTGCTAAATTATGATGGTGTGCATGCCTTGATTGCTTGATTTGATTGGAGAATTTGCAGTGAACTCACCTTTTCCACCATCTGGAGTCGATTGCTGATCAGCAACCGTAATCCCAAGGCGGGAACAATCGGATCCAAGGGTACCTTACAAATCAAGAAACAATGAGTTTTTTTTATCAGTTTGTTGTATATAATTAAACTTTTAACTTTTTTACTATAATCTATGTTTCAAGTTTTGAGTTCTTACATTGACTGTAACAGGGGAAGTATGTTTTGTTAAGAAGATTGGAATATCCAGGATTGCATTCACACACATGCTTGTATGTTGCTGTTTTATTGCATGTTCCTTCTCCACAGTAAGTCCAATAGCAAGCTATTTAACCAAAACCACATATAACTGTTTAGTTAAAAAGAAAAACCTAAAACTATGAAAGATTTGGGAAATTACAGAAGAAAAAGATAAATTAGTTTGAGATTGCTTACGATCGAAGAAAGATGAATTGTGGGGAACTTCTGTCTCAGGGACAGGAGGAGGAGCTGGTTGGCAAGAATAATTAAGAGTGCCTGCAATATCCATATATACCAGAAGCTTGCTTGATCAACTTCCAAAACTAAAATCTGATGTTATATTTAGTAGGAACAGGAATAATGAAATTTTTTTACTTACAGTTTGGAATCACACAAGGCAGAAACTTAAGATCATCATGGTCGTCGTCGTCTTTAGTTCTCTTCCAACCAGGATCACACTCACAGATATAGTTCAAAGGGTAGCTTATGTTTGCTTTGCATGTTCCCTTTCCACACTCAACTTCTTCACAAACCCTTTCTGCATTTCACAATTAAAAAAGATTGCCAATTAGTATATAGATGCTATATTTTCATTCAAAACTCCAATTTTATAATAATCTATATAAAATTGTCAAAAAGAAGGAGATGGGAAGTATACCATAGAAAGGAGCCAAGGCAGGTGATATATCATCAGACCCCTTTGCAGCTATGGGCAACGAAACCAGAATTAAAGCTGCAAAAGCTAAAAATTTGTTTGGGGACATCTTTTTCCAATGCAAGAAATTTGACTTCAACAGGAGAAACAGAGAAAATGGGGCTAAAACTACTACAAGCTTGTGTTTGTTCAATAATCAATACTACTAATAATGGGTACTTATATAAGTTAACAAAGGTTTGAAATTTTCTTTGCTACCAAACAACATGGGAAAAACAATGAAAAAAGAAAAAGGCCTGAAAATGTGATATGAATAAAGAATTATTGACAAACCTATACCAAAGGAAATATATTCTTCTTTATTTACTTGGCAGAAGCTTCTCTGCAGATTTGAAGATCAATTCAACATAGAATTAAAATAGTAACTACACTACCATTTTTCTTTAGTTTGAAAGTTAACTATACTTTTTAAAAATCAATTATAGTTTTGAATTGATCTTCCAATTTCAATTTTATTGCGTTTATTTATTGATTTGCTAATGTTCATATACATCATGATGGTAGAAAGTCATTTTACTCATATTTTGGGGCATTAGCTGAAACTTGACGAAGTGGATTTGTTGTGTAACCAATATTGTCAACAGAGAGATTGCGGTAGAAGTTATTTGCATATTGAAAACAAGTTAGAAGCTTCCCAATAGAAATTCATAGTCAAATGTGAACTTATAAAAGAGGTATTCATTGGTGGAGTGGTCAACTTATAAAAGAGGTATTCATTGGTGGAGTGGATCGTATCCAATCTCCGACCATATCATCTATGGGACTAATTAATACTTGGTCTCAACTTGACTCTCAACTAATCCGAAATCAAGTTGCCTTACTCAAATCCTCCTAAAAATGTTCAGGAACTCTAACAATGCTTATTTTCCATCTAGAACTCCTTAACAACCATTTTTTTTTTTCAAAGTTGATGAGAGCTTCTAGAGGTGAAGGAGGCCTTAATTTATAATTAACAACAATAATCGCAAGGCAAATGTGATAAATAAAATTAATTAATTACATTCAATATAAGCCCAAATTTCTTCTCATCAAGGTAAGCCTCAATATTAAAACAACAAGAATGAAGAATCACAAGACATGTGATAATCAAATAAAAATATTGTCAAGGTTAGGTTTTTTCTACAAGTTTAGATGAATACAAAAAAAAATAAAAATAAAATCCATTCATCATCTGGGTAACTTTTACAAGTTTCCATGCCATTCCTTAATATCCAATGAAGTTTTCTTTCATTTTTTATACTAAGAATTGAACTAAAAGTTAAAATCATCAAAACAAAACAATGAAAATTACTAAATTAGAAACCCTTATTAACCCCTCCTTAAACCCAACCAATTATACCCCAAAAATTAAAACTGATCATCATATCAAATAGGCACATATCTCTTAGCCATATGCTTCCCTGCCACTGCTGCCGCCGCCGTGATGCCTCCGATAGCCCCAGCGATCGCCGCCGACCTCGGCCCTGAAGCCGCCCTGTAAATAGCCCCGGTGCCTAAACCAGCCAAGATGGTATTCAAAACGTCATCTGATCCTCTCAAATACACGAGCCCACTTTCCAAACCAGAAAAAATCAATCCAACAATTCCAAGAGAATTGCCAAATTTTCCACCCTTTTGACCACCAGAATTAAGGACTCTGTTCAGCCTTAGTTTAAGAGTCTCCCCTGCCTCGGCGGCTAGGATTCCCTTGTAAGAGCCATGGAGGGCGCCGAGAGTTGCGCCGGAGAGAAACCCGATTCCGGTGTAGAATTGGAGGTTTTCTCCCCATGAACGGCGGTTCTTCGCCGCTTCTTCTTGGAAGAGGAGTTCAGGGGATGTTGGAAGGTTGTAAAGGTTCCGAATTGGGATGTTTAGGTCTTGGTAAGGGTTGTATTGGCGATACCTTTGTTCTGTTTTGGTGTTTCTTGATGATTCTGCCATAGAAGGAGCTTTGAAAAACCCTAATTTTTTGGTGAATAAGAACTGAAGGAGTGATCTTCAATGGGTTGTTAATAAAATAGCAAACTTTTTCATAGATTTCGACGTGAAGAAGAAAAGAAGATGTTTGTTGGGTAATTCCTTGTTCTTTTTGAGATTTTAGATTCTTGTAGGGTTTAACAGTTTGGTGTTGACTTGGTCTCCAATCTTGTTGGACTTTTTCACCTCAAAAGATTTACTATTTACTATATTTTAATAATTAGTTTTTGTTACTGCCAAAAAAATATACTAGTAATTATTTTTTATTCTTTTATATTTGTATGCATTATTTTCGTTTTACCCTCATTGATTTTGTTTGGGCCGGAGACTAATCTCATGGCATCAGCTAAAAGAAGCGATGAAATCTCTTATGGTGGAATATCAAATATGTATAAACTCAGTGTTAGGTGCTCAAAATGAATGGTCATCCAATTTGCATAGGCATTGACTTCTTGATAGATATGTTTGATAGTACACCGCCATTCCGCCAAAGTCTTGCAAGGAGATTGTACCCTCTTTGATTGATAGTACTTTAATTCCATTTCTTTTAGATCCTCAAACTTTGGTTTATCATCTCACTCTCCTAAGCTAAATATTTGTAAATATGAAAAGGAAAAAAAAAAAGTGTAGCCATAGTATATTTTTAGTTCTTCTTTTGCATGAATGGAAAAGGAGATATGTTAACTTTTTTTTTAATCATGAAGGTAGTGATTAGCAAAAATGTATTTCTTGTAAGAAATAGAAGAAAAGTATGGTAGAATTTTAAGTATTAAACTTTTCTAATTTGTGATGACATGAGGAATCTAAGTTCTAACATCTATAATGGGAGATTTCTTATGTCACCATCAAATTAATGGAGGAGAATATTCCTCAAGCCATCTGAAGTAGTAAGAATAAAAAGACTAAAAAGCACATCTGCATTATTTCTGTTTGTTTGTGAATGACTTCAATGGAAGATTCCACCAAAAAAAATCCCCCATTTGTGCTTTTGTTTTCTCATTAGTAACCTTTTTTTCTCAAAGTTAAAATGGCTATCATAATTGGGCCAGCTAGGCCAGCTAGGCCAAGGGCTAGGTTCAGTTTGGGGCTTTGAATTGAAGACATGGACAAACCAATCCAAATTGACTTAATTTTGGGCCCTAATGTTTTCATGGTCTTAGCCCTGAAGCTCATATCTTAATTAGATATTGACATCCTTTTAGAGTTGGGTCAGCTTCAAGCCCACTTTTTCTTCATGAAAATGCATGAACTATCCTTCTTCATAAATTGTAATAGAATCTATTTTGACCATTTTTTTCAAGGTCCTAACCATTTTTAAGTAACAAGTTTCTCAATCTATAAACTGAATACTATTTAATTTAATAACAAAACTCATTGGTGCAAATAATTCTAATTAATACTCAAATAATTTCAACTAACTTTACATTAAATAATGTTATGTAAACTATAATATAACAAGGGTAGCTCAAAGCTTAAAGCTCTTCAATCAAAACATAGAATTGTTTAGCATCTCTTTGCTGAAATGAAAGGAGCTCAATATACCTTCTAAGTTTCTAAATAAGGTTGACTTCAAGTTTAAAGTCGACATTTAGAGTCTAACTTGATTCGACTATGAATTAGCATAGAATTCCATATTTCCATTCTAATGTGACTATCGAATACCAAAATGCTTATATAGCAGCAAATGCATAAGAGACCTAATTTTAATTGAAACAAAGACTAAGAAAAGTTAATAGTGATCATTATCATCATCATCCAAAAGGAATTATTCAACACATCCTACCATTTCAATTGTAGATCCCACTTGAAGTGCTACCATATGAAGTATGAGACATCATAGAGACCTCATATAAAGTATGCCCCATGCATCAATATTGATTTGACATAATTTGAAGTGCTACCATATGCTAGTATGGACACTAACGAAGGATTTTGATTCAATTATAAGTTCAATAATCATCTAAATGGTAATTAGAAGTTAATTATCGATGACTTAACTATCTTAAATGAATTTATAGATCTATTTATCCAAAAATGAAGAAAAGTAGTAATATATAGGGCATACTTTATATGAGGTCTCTATGAGAAGCATGTGAAAATTCCCCTCGAAATGGATCTCTCAGAGTTGATGAGCTGCTATATAGCTAAGGTAGCCATGGCAATGGGGGCCTTTGGGTAGCCATTTTTGTTGCTACCAATTTTTCCTTCCTTAAATAATTGGTCCCAGTCTCTGCATGTTTTCACGTGTCCTGCCATCCCCATTGCCGTTAATTACACCATCATCACCATCAGCTACTGCATAGGATTCTAAGGCCCCCAAAACAATATATACATAAATATTAATACATACTCTCTCATTTATAAAGTATCCTTTTCCAACCTCCCCTTGTTGTCTCTTTCCCTCACCTTCATCCCTTGCGATTGCATCCCACTTTCCTTTCATTTTCAATTTTTCTTTTCAAATTTATCCCCATTTGAATCTTAAATTTTGAATACAATATTATCATAGTACTATCTAATAGTAATAATATATGTATGAACTTTTCGATAGTCACATTGGATCTTAACTAATATAAGTCGAACTGCATTAGATCGTAATTGAAAAAAAGCTCTCCAGCCAACATACATTTTCTCTTTATTAACAAGACTTGAACTCAAGACCTTATTTATGATAAGTTGATAATAATAAAGGGATGTATTCAAATTATGAAATCAAGTCACACCTATAATCATATGCACTATGAGTGTGTTTTTTTTTTTTGTAAATCTTCAATAAATCCATTGAGTTGAATTTAAAATCAAACCGTATCAAATTTCAAATGAAGGAAAACCCTCTTAACGTTTATGAAAACTCATCAAGTACAAATGCTCAATAGAGCATTGCATCTAACATGACACTAGGATGCTTTATGTGCTAGGCTCTTAAATTCGTATCGTTCTTAATTTAAATCAAATGCAATAACTTTTTATACCCAAACATAAAATAATACAAAAATAAAGTGAATTTTAAGATTGGGTACCATGCATGTAACAATTAATTCAAGCAAAAATAGTTTCAATGTTAGTCATAGGTAATTGTTTTTTTTTTTTGGACAAGACAAGTAATTATTTAGTAGTACTACTATTCCTTAATCCAAAATTTCAGCAACTAAAAGTTTTATTGTACACACAAGAAATTAATCCATATGATTGGACAGTGAGTTCACTTGCCAGCAAAAGGGTGTGGTGGGCTATCATTTCTCATCCATGATAGGACAAAATCCTTGATAAATGAGAGAGAGAAAGAGGAATCAGATAGATAGAGAGAGAGAAAGGGGGTATTGTATTGGTGTTTTTGTAGTCTTGTTTTGTTTTTGCAGCAATTTTGTATTGAGCCTCCATCTTTATTTCTTTTTACAGTGTGACCAAAAGTCCAAAAACAAAAAGGAGAGAGATATAGACAGAGAGTAGTGTAAAAGAAGAGGGAAAAATTAAAGCAAAAAAGAAAAACAAAAAAAAAAATCACTCCATAAACTCACACACCCAAAAAAAAAAGATGTTTGATGGAGTACCAGACCAGTTTCACCAATTCATAGCCTCATCAGCAGCAGCTGCAACAAGAGCCACCCCAACTCTGCCTCTTCCTCTTTCTTTTACCTCTCATCTTCATCTTGCTGCTGCTAATTCTTCTAATGGTTTCACTCCTTTTGACCCTTTTCCCACTTCAAACTCTCACCACCATCACTTTTTGCACCCATTGCATCAAACCCAGAAGAATATTGATGAAGAGAAACAACAAGACAACAGGACTAGTTTGGTTGGCATGAACATGGAGATTATTGAAAGAGAGAGATCCATGGCTCCTCCTCCTGAAGTACCCATTCATCATCATAATCATCCTTGGTCTAATGATGAAGTCCTTGCACTGTTAAGGATCAGATCTAGCATGGAAAATTGGTTCCCTGAATTCACTTGGGAACATATCTCAAGGTATATATATATGTATTTCATTTCTGGTTTTTGGTGTGTTTAAGTGAATTCAATAAGGTATATGTCTATTATTATCCATCTTTTCTTGATTTCTGATATAGTGATCTCTTCAAAGTTTGCCAAATTGGGTTCCAACTGAATTGAGCTGATGATGAAGCTTTGATATCATCAATGAAACAATCAAAGTTGGAAAATTAAAAGCATCTACATGAATTTAGAGCCCAGCTACCCTTGTGGGGGATATATTTATGGACAGTTTGTTTTTAATAAAAGAGAGAGAGAGAGAGAAGAAGGGGTACTTCTTCTTCTAAATTAAATAAACAACAAAAAAGCTTGTATTATACTAAAAAAAATTTCATTTTTTATATACTATAGTAGAAAGAATATGTGTTTGATGTATATAATTTGTTGTTTGGTTTAATTTAATTAAATTTTATAACTTTACAAATTTGGTGGGTGCAGGAAGTTGGCAGAGCTTGGGTTTAAGAGAAGTGCAGAGAAATGCAAAGAGAAATTTGAAGAAGAAAGCAGATATTTCAACAGCATAAATTGCAGCAAAAACTACAGGATTTTTAGTGAACTTGAAGAGCTTTGTACTCAAGGTGAGAATCCAAATCCAAATCCAAATCCTCCTCATGATGATCCTGTTCATAATCATCAAAACCAGCAGCAGGTTGTTCTTGGAAGGGATGAAAAGAACAAAAACGTGGAAAAGTCAAGGGAAGATGAAGACAATAATATTAACGTGGGGGGTCAGAATAATTTGGAAGATGATTCAAGAAACATTGATGAATATCAGCAAACTGATCATCCAGCTGCAGCAGGAAACAATAATGATGATGATAATATTGGATCAGATCATCATCATCAGGAAAATGAGAAAGTGGTTGAATTTGAAAATTACAACAAAGCAAATAGCAGCAAGATTAATATCATCAACTGCAGGAAGAGGAAAAGGCAGAAGAAATTTGAGATGCTCAAAGGGTTTTGTGAAGATATTGTGAACAAGTTGATGAGCCAACAAGAAGAGATGCATAACAAGTTGATTTCAGACATGGTGAAGAGAGATCAAGAGAAAGTTGCAAGGGAAGAAGCTTGGAAGAAACAAGAACTTGATAGGATTAACCTTGAGCTTGAAGTTAGGGCAAAAGAACAAGCTATTGCAGGTGACAGACAAGCTACCATAATCAAATTCTTGACCAAATTTTCATCATCAACTGGTAATTCCTCCAAAAAGCAATGTCTTGTAAGAAGTAACATTGAATCTGCAGATCCTCCTAGTACTACTTCATCTTCTTTAGTTCCACCAGCAGCACAAAACCCTAATCCTGTTGATCAAGTTTCTACTGCTACTTCATCTGCAATGGTCCTTGGTCATCAAAATATTGCTTCTTCTCCAATCAAGCCAACAAACCAAGCCCTTCAAAACCCTAATCCAAAAACACCCATTTTTTCTTCATCAGCCCTAGTTCCCCAAAACCCTAATTCTGTCAATGCTCAAAGCAAGCCATCTCCATCTCCTTTAGCAAAAAAAGCTGCTGCTGCCCAAAACCCTACTTCAAATGACAAAGAAGACCTTGGAAAGAGATGGCCAAGAGATGAAGTGTTAGCATTGATAAATTTGAGGTGCAGTTTTTATAACAATGGTGATCATGACAAGGAAGGAATATCAGGAGGAGCAGCCTCCATTAAAGCTCCTCTATGGGAAAGAATCTCACAAGGGATGTTGGAGTTGGGTTACAAGAGAAGTGCAAAGAGGTGCAAAGAGAAATGGGAGAACATTAACAAGTACTTCAGAAAAACCAAAGATGTCAATAAGAAGAGGTCCTTAGACTCTAGGACTTGTCCTTATTTTCATCAATTGAGTACTTTGTACAACCAAGGAACACTTATAGCACCCTCTGAAGCACCGAAAAACCGCCCGCCCATGCCGGAAAACCACTCCGGTTTGCCCGAAACCAGCGTCGATACATCTCAAAGAGGAGCTAAGGTTTCTGAAGGTGAGACAAACATAGTTCATCAAGTACCAGCTTTTGAATTTGAATTCTGAATCACATTTTTTGTGTTGTATGCTTAATTAATTTTTAGTTCATAATTAATTATTACTAGTATTATTAGTTAACACTATCAATTAATACTATTAGATAGTACTCTTTTGGCTTGATATTAATTTAACTTGTATTTTTTTTCTTAGAGAATCTAAATATAAAATTACTTGGAGGATATATGTTTTAGAACTTGTATTGTAGTGAGCACCGACAATTTGGGAAATGAGGAATTAATTTTCAAGTCAGGGCTGCTTTCAATTTATTATAAATTGCTAATTTATGCTCATAATTTTCCTATTTCAAGAGAGGAATTTGTTTGCTATATACATATATGTGGGGAGAAGAAGGACAGAGCCAGAATTCACTGTTTATTGCCAAATAAAATAAAACAATGCAGAAAGAAATTTTGGAATCTTTTCCAGCCAAAGATAATGAGATTTTGTACACTAGCTAGTATTGCACTTGCATCACCCCTGGAAATTCAGAATCATCAATATTTACTTATATCTGCATGAATATATATTCAATATTAATCATTTATATGCCACTCTAATTATCTTTTATATCCTAAATTAATATGATCCTTTCTATAATTTGATGCATGTTTGAATGAAAATTCATGATGGAATCTCTTTTTTTTTTTTGTTGAAGATCAAATCTCTTGTGATATTGATAACATTCAATTATTCAATATATTGACAATCTTATTAACAATATAAAATGTAGATCTAGTCTAGTATTAATTAATTGAATTTTATATGGTAAGTAATAAAAATGAATCTTTTTGTTATGGAGTTGGAACTGATCAATTCAATTTTTTTTTTGAGTGGTACAAGTGAAATCTTATTACAATCAGAATAAATCTCCATATGCTCAAACATCTAAATGAGAATCCAACCCAAACTATAAGAACTACTTAACAAACATACAAATAAATAAATAAACGAAACTCACATTCCGTGAGATTTGAAACCTAGAACCTCACGGTTCAGGCACGATGCACTCATCAGTTGAGCTAACAGCTCGGGTGCTGATCAATTCAAATTTATATGCACATTATACCAACTAAATATATAATATAGTATTTTTTTTGGCATAATATATAGTATTGATTTAAGTCAAGCTCAACTATGTGGTATTGGATTGGATCAAGCTCAATTATGCTTAATCAAAGTGCAAATGCAATACAATATATTAGCCAACTGCCAACATGCCAATGATAGTAAAGTAGATTAATGATCACAAAAAGTTTCTTTTAGGTTAACTTGTTAAGTAAAGCTTTAATTGTTGTAATGTTGTTCACACATGGTTACTAAATATATAATAAATAAAATTACATGCATGGTCAAACATATAATATTTTTTCCCTTATATTCAATTTTTTGTATACATATGTTATAAAACATTCCAACCTATGCATTTATATTTTCCAGCTTTATATATATATTTGTAAATGGCAAAAGTAGCACCCAATCTTTTTTCACCAAATTAAATGCCCAATAGTACAATTCATAAAACTAGTTTTATAGCTCTAGCTATATCTACATATGGGTACCTTCTTCTTCTACTATATATATGCATATACACACACATATACATATATACATACATTTAATTCAAATTCTACTCTTTAAATAAGCTTTGGGGGGGGAATTTTTTATTAATGTTTATATTATTATTAAATGAATAAAATGGAGGAAATATTACATATTCTTTTTTTGGCTTGCAAAATTCAATTTGTTATTGTTGTTCCTAATCCTAGCTAGCTACCATGAGGAGATTACAACGACAACACAAGGCAATGACATAATGTTTCTGAAGGGTTTTTGGGCCCCACCACATGACCAAATTTATCAGAGAAAATGGCATTTTTAGAGCCATAGGAGGTGAATGTCTCCAACCAAACCCCCCCTCCCCCTTTTGATAATATATTTTTTATTTCATTTTTTAAAAAATGTGAAAATATAATTATAAAATAAGGAAATTATGGGGTTCATTTTCATTTTGTCCTTTTATTTTATTTTTTTATAAAAATCTCGATAGTATCCTATAATTATAATCATGGTAGATTTGATTAATTCATATTTAAAAACATCGAGTTCTTTTTATTTTATTTTATTTATATACGTTTAGGTAAATTTTATTCAGAATTCAATTAATTCAGATTTCAGATCAAGTTTTCTCAATAATAAGTTTTTCTATTCACAAAATTTAAATACAATTCTTTATATTTGATGTATCGAACATTGGTGTTTTATTAATAAAACTCTTCAAATAAATAAATTTATTTTTTAATTTACTATTTTCTTTTTATTACTTTTTGTAGAAATTTCTTTTGATTACTTTCATACATATTTTTATTTTCTTAGTAATTTATGAATATTAGTAATTATTTATCTCAATTTAATAATAATAGTAGCAAATTGAAGAGTAGAGTGATGGGAAAAAGAAAGAAAGGAATTGAAGAGAAGAGAAGAGATATATATATTTTGATTCACTGTGACACATCAACGTCACATGTGATGGTCTGTACTCAATGAGTCAGCTCTCATAATGCAGCCAAGATAACTGGGTTGGCGCACGTGCACCATGTGGGGACCCCACTGATCAAACGGCTCAGAAATAATTTGATCATCATAAAACACAAGTCAACATGATGATCATGATCAAAGTGATCCCCTATCTGATTTTCTTTATTATTATATTACTGTTACTATAGTATATAAAACTTTTTTTTTTCTTTCCATTAATTTTGACTTGGGTCTTTTAACATGGACATCTTTGGTAATCTCACCCCCAAAAAAGAAAAAAAATTAATTAAATTTGGAGGGTTTGACTTGTGTCAATTATATAGGATATCTTCATTTGTTTTGACTTGCAAAAGAAAATGGAGTGTGATCCAAGAAAAATTATTTCTTTTTCTTTTTGGGGTTTTGGGTGTTTGTTTGTATGGATTGATACATGGATTTTGTGCTTCATAAAAGGTAGCTAACACTATATTCTCTCAAATTCTCTCTCACAAGAAATAATAAAAGTCATAACTATATGCTAAGAAGGGGACCAAAAGATTTTGAATCCTCCTTTCTCAGTAAGGGGGGAAGAAACTATTTTCATGTCTCTTTCTCTTGGAATCATGTATTTATATTTGGCCTTCATGTGAATGTGACACTATTTGAGACGTGTGCTTCTTGAAAAGAGATGCCAAGATAACAACAATTTAAAAAATTAAAAACAAACAAATGAAAAGAAAAAAATAATTAAATTTTAACCTTAATGATAACAGATTTGATGATTAATTCAGAAAATCGAGATTTGACTCTGGATTAATAGAATATAAAACTGCGAATCATAATCGAGAAGAGACATTAAAATGACTCGAGTAATAAAAATACTAATCTCGAATCATGAAAAAGATTGGTCGAATTAAGAAGGGAAGTGATAGATTGTTTTGTAAAGTAGTATTATGATATTATCATCATTGAACCATTAAGCAAATGAAAATTTAGAAACAATGATGTAGTCAACCCAAAATAATAAAATGAGAGGAAATAGGTTGCATTTTTGCATAGTAGGTTTGAGACTTTGGGGCCTGAGATTTTGGGCTGTTTAAAGGACCCAGTTAGTCCATAAATAAGATGATGGTTAGGTTTGGGCTATACCCTATATTGTTTGGGCCTGCTTTTCAATATGCCCTTTGTAGAAGAATGGCCCTAACTTTTCATCAATTCAGTAAGGCCCAAACCCAAGTATAAAAATGAAAAGCAAATTTGTATAGACTTGATCAAGAGCATTTTTAAAGGTACAAATCAATCTATATTACATTCAATAATTCAATAATTTTAGATTAACCACATCTTTATCATAAATTTCAATATTTGGGACAAATCTTGTCTTAGATAATGTGAATTGGTATCAATTATTAGCAGCTATCTAACTATTTGGACCGACATTCAAACCATACATAATACTACCAAGTCACCCTTTCATATCATAGTCCAACATGTCCACCATGTGTACCCAAATCTCATTCTTCTTCCTTGTCTCCTCTCTTCATGTCGGCAAACATCAAGTTGATGCTACCACTTATCTAAACACATGAATTTCTCACATAAAACACACCCCTCACCCTACCCCTACCTCCTACTTTCATTCATTTCTTTTTTAATTAAACCCCCACCTTCTAATTATATAAGAAAATATGTACATCAATTATCTCAAAAAAGAAAAAGAATATGTACATCAATGATTAAGTCAAATACTCGACATCTCTATTAACATTAATTGGACATATTACTTGTCCATCTCTTTTAATCTTTTTTAGTGATGCAGTTTTCTCACATAAAACACCCCTCACCCTACCCCTGCCTCCTACTTTCATTCATTTCTTTTTTAATTAAACCCCAACCTTCTATAGCCCAAAAAAAAAAAAAAAAACCCAACCTTCTAATCATATAATATATCAATCATTAAGTCAAATACTCGACATCTCTATTAACATTAATTGGACATATCGCATGTCCATCTCTTTTTAATCCTTTTAGTGATGCAGTTATATGTTTAAATTTTCAACTATTTTTATATTCCATTAATTTTCTATATGAATAATGGAATACATTTAAAGATTTCCCTTATCTATATCTATATGCATATAAATTAAGAACAAAGCTTAGTAGTTTAGGTGAGTACAAAGATCTAAAGCTTGGACTTGTCTAAGCATTGAAATCCCATTGTGGGTTAGCACTTAGCAAAATACTACTTCTTGATTACTTCCATTTTCATTTTCTTTTTTCTCTTATGTTGTTTGTTGGGTACCACTCTAGCGCTCTACCACATTTGCCATTTGGCTTATCCATATATATATTTGCTTTCTACCAACAAAAGGGGAAGTGTATATATATGATTTAAATAACCAAAGGAGAAAATCATTATGGCAATGATTAAGACCAGTCATGTCTAATGGCAAACAATAGGGGACTCCATCTAAGTTCTAACCAAGATTCTTCTAATTAATTATAAAACCCTTTTCTTCTTCCTTTCTCTTTTCTAAGACCCTTCTGATCTTGACTTCTCTATGGTTTGACTTCTTCTTTTCTTTTTCATTTAGTGGCCACCTCATCTCACCTCAAAATATAAAAGTTCATTACTCCCACCAAATTCTAAAAAATATGTTGATTTAGATATATGCTTTAAAAAGTAAGATAAGAGACTAAGGGAGTACATTAAATATGGGGATCAACCATTATTTGAGGAATTAATCACATAAAAAAATTAAAAGATAATTCAATTTGTATGTCGTTAAAAACAGCTTCAACTTATTCACCAAAAAAAAAAACAGCTTCAACTTGTTAAAAAATGATATGATTGAAGTGCCTAATCTATAAGTTGAAAATTTTCGACATTGTGCAAAGAGATTCATATAATTCATATAACAATACTTAAAACGACAAAGTCGCATATATTTTTTTTTGGTATCCCATCCACTATCCAGGGTTTTGTCTTAACTAATCCGGATCCAACCCGCGTCGCATATATAAGAATTGTATGACAGCAATATTAAAAAATTTTCCCATCAACCTACTATCCTTCCACTCAAAAAATAGCCAAAATTCTAGCAAAAAAAAAGAAAGTAGCCAAAATTTTCTTAATTTAGAGGGAATGCCATGCCACATTTTAAAAAAAAAAAAATTCATTTTGAAACTACCCAAATACCCAATATATCTCATTTGCTTCATTGAGGGCTGCCTTTAAAAGAGCAATTCATTTATCTACCAAAGTAGTTGAGAAAACACCACCAAATTGACTGTGCTCACATAAAAAAGGTTTTAATTCTTTATTACACTTCACGGGTGATCCATCTCCATTAAAATGTTTGGTTTGTTTCAAGTTTCAACTCTTTTTTCTAGTTGAAGATGTTGCCATTATTTTTTTTTAATAAAAACATTAGAACTTCACTTTTTCATTACAATCGAACTTTTTTTTTTTAATTCATGTCTTATTTAATTTCTTTCACCAATTTTTTTATTGATTGGAGAGGTTGTTGGTAGCTTCACGAGAAGAATAAGTTTCTTGAACCTCTCCCTTTTGTGGTCTCAATATAATTTCATCAATAGTCACCAAAAATGTTTTGCATTTGTACTTCTATATGAATTTTATATTGAAGGACAACCAACCACGACAACTCTTGATAAAGATTACCCAATCTAAAGTTTTTTCTTAAAAAAAAAATAAAATCTCAAGTCTTTTCCATCAAACAAAAACAAACTAAATTATATAGTTATAATTACTTAGACTTAAATTCCACCAAGAATTATGTGTTCATTAATTATGGTAATCTTATAGTAAAACTTTGAAACAATGGCATTCTTAAAATTTAATTAAGCCCATAATTGGGTGTTCTAGCTGCCAAATTGCCATGTATATTTGTATTCAATAACAAGGGAGAAGTACAAAGGGGAAAAGGGAAGTTGAATCTTTGGAGAATATGCAAGATTTTTGACCGCTTATGGCAGCACCTGCCTGAAAAATTCAGCATGCTTTGCTGAATGCCGATGGGATTGGTTATGAAGAATCAGAATCTTAATTAAGGGTTAGTCTTGGCTTTGCAGCGTGACAGTAAAGAATGGACCATTGACAATTCATCTTTTCATGTAACCCTAATAGACCCTGCAAGTGTTAGGTAGTATTGTTTTTCTATATTAGAATGATTGTGTTGGTCCTTTCCTCTCAGACTGATATGGTGAGAAATGAAGAACAAGGACAAATGAGATAAAATTTTTGAGCTAAAACTTGGTAGAGCTCTTGAACTTTGAAAACCTACCATGATATTGCTGATTAATAACATGATCTATTTTTAATAAGAACAAAAAAAAAAAGACAAGATAATGAATTAGATTTGAAACACTACCCTTTTCGAGTAAGTTGTTAGGGTTTGAATCCTGATAATCGGAACTAACTTGATCATACAAATATTTTCATGAAAATTTAGATATAAGCCATATAAAAAGGTTCATGATATAAATTTGGACCATCACCTTTATACTGATAAAGAAAATAATGTAGAAGGGGATATATATATATATATATATATATAATCCTTTTACTCCATTTGAAAGGAAAAAAAATAAATGAAATTAACATTAAAGAAGCTAGCAAAAGGTTTATATAAAAGGACCATTCTTAAATATTGTCTATATATATAGTTTATAGATTTACTTTTATCTACCATGTACTCTTTCAATTCTTTTGAAGTCTTGAGCCATTAATCAAAACCCATTATTACAAGGTCTTACTTGGTTGGAGACTTTTTCATTATTATTATTTTTTAAGAGAACAAAGAAAAACTTGAATAATTCTCTGAACTCAACTAACTTGTCTAGATCTCCAGCCATACTAAATCTCTGTTAATAATAATAAAAAAAATGTTTAATTTGTTACACATCAACAATAAATAATTAGCTCAAACAAGTAGCATTCAACAAGGTCACCATTAGGCCAAAATTAACCTCATTGCAAAACTAGAGCAGCTTGGGATTTGTCTTCTATAAAAATGGTCCATAGCATAAATGATTCAACATAGAGTACCATGATGACATATTTGTAAAGCAAAAAACTTGTGCTTAAAAAGAGATACCAAACCAAACTAACTAATTTATCACATCCTATTAATTTTCACAAAGATATTATAAAGTGGGTCTTCTTTAGATCACCATAAAGGAACATTAATATATGGCAGCTATATCATTTATGTTGCTTGCTTTTTTTTTTTTTAACTATATATATACGTATGTATGTATGTATGAATTTCATATATATAACCAATCAATTAATCTTAGAAATATTAATTAATAAAGTGGAATTTCCCTTTTTGGTTATGGCAATGACATGTATTGTACCTTTCAAAGTTATAAACTTATCCGATCTTGGGGTTTTTCTTTGAACTAAAAATAAAATCAAGATTGTTTGGAAATTAAAACAAACAAGTATAGTAACAAGGGTAATTATTTGTTACACCGACGGTGTAAATTTTGGACTCCACAAGCGGGTTATGGAGTTGTCACATGTCCATTTTTTAAATTAATTAAGCTTTAAATATTTCAATCTGCTCCCTAGAGGACACATGTCACCCTTCATGACTTGCTTGTGTAGTCTGCTAAATTCTACCGTCGGTGTATTGTATAATTACCTACACAATTACTAAAATAAACTTGCGAAATTTTTAATTAAAAGATAAGAGCTTATTATATGAAAAATGAATTTTTTTCTTGCTGGTTTGAATTACCTGATAAGTACTAATAATTAACAAGGAAGGAGCTGATCATATGAGTAGAGATTTTAAGTTCGAGTTGTGGTTTTCATAATCGTAAAATTTGAAATGTTTTTAAAGTAAGATTAGTTTGATTAAAAATCAATCCAAAGGTAAGACATTGTTACTAAAAAGATTTACGAGTCATATCTAAGCAATAGTTTTCTTAAGACAACCATACTTAATAGTTGTAAACTTAAACATTTTTCATAACATAAAAGAAGTCAAGTATCAAAACTTACTCTATATTAAAAAGAAGTTCATGTAGAGGATTGAGACTTTTTTTTTTTTAATCTCATCCGGTATTCAAGGCTTTGTCCTAATTAATCTGGAATCGACCCGCGTCACGCATCTGATTATGATGGGTGAGTTCAAGCATCAAAATTTCATGTACGCTAGGGTTCTCACCTTATATATTTGCTTTTGTTTTTTTTTTTTGGCCAAATATATTTCCCTTCGTTCAAGAGCAATATTCTCCAATGTATTAAAAAAAAGGGAAAAAACCCAACATAAATATATATATATACTATAAATTTTACTAAAATTTGCAATACTATACTAATAATAATGTAGCATCTATCGGACCAAAAATGCATGATGCAATTATTGAAAAAATATGTTCAGATACATGGATGAAATAGACAATTCATGAAAAAAATATAATATCATCAATTAAATTAAATATTAATAAAATATATAGTATATACTATATGAAGAATTATTGATGGTAAAAAACTAAAAATACTAAAGTCAAGTCGGATATCAGCGGGGCAAACTGACCCACTTACCCAACAAAACCATACCCGTAGGGCCCACCCATTATAAAATGACAGGCCAAGCCCACGCTCCAAAGTCCCAGACTCCAGAGTCCTATTTTTAGTAATTTCGAGAAACCAAAAAGGCTATTTTAGTAATTAAACTGAGGAAAAAAACGCGCCGGATAATAAGCTTCGTGATTGCAGATCAAGGGAAAGAGGTGTGGGGCCCCACTTTGTCCCCTTTTGTCGGTCTTCTTCTGACTTGAAAAAATGGTTTGAGATAGGTAAAATAAATTAAATACTAGTGTAATATTAAAATTATATTGTTTACTTGTGAATTTCTTTTTACTTTGAAGGTGAAAAAAAAAGGGAAAATTTATGAAAAAAAAAATGTAATTATTTGATACACCGGCGGTTGTAAATTTTGGACTCTACAAGCGGAGTTGTGGAGTTGACACATGTCCATTTTTTTAATTAATTAAGTTTTAAATATTTCAATCTAGTCACTAGAGAACACATGTCATCCTTCAGGACCCGCTTATATAGTCTGTTAAACTCCACCACCAGTGTATTATGTAATTTACCAAAAAAAAAAAACCTCACAAAAGCTGACAAATTAACTGAGCCAAAAACCCACTTCTTTAACTTTTTTACTTCTATGAGTTCAAGCTTAGTTCTCTCCTTTTCACACCAGTCACAAAGTAGTAATGAGAAAAAAATATCATCCCACTCTTAGTGAGAGGATGATTCATTGATTCCTATTTTTCTGCCAAAAAAAAAGGAGAGATTATTCTTATTTTGACTGATCTTTTTCTCTCACCATTCTTTCACTTTAATTTAATTTTCCCCCCTTAGATTGCACCTGAATCTCCTTTTACAAAAGTATACTATTGCAAAAATTACCCCTTTTCTTTTTTTAGAATCTAAACCTAATGTCTTCCTCATTTAGCAGCAAATTACTCTATGGAAGATATTAATGTAAGAAAAAAATGTCATTATTTTATGGTAAATTATACAATACATTGTTAGTGGAGTTTAGCAGACTACATAAGCGGTCCTGAAGGGTGATATGTGTCATTTAGGAACTAAATTGAAATATTTAAAACTTAATTAATTAGAAAAATGACATGTTTCAATTCCATAACCCGCTTGTGGAGTCTAAAACTTACACCGCCGGTGTATCAAATAATCACCCTTATTTTATAGGGCAACTTGTTATCTAATAGTTATCTTTTTTTATCAATAAGGTGCAAATATTATAAATTATTCGATAGTTATATATTATCAAGTCAAAATTTGATAGTTCTTAAATAAGGTTTCCGATTTGAATATTGTAAATAATGAAAATAAACCGAGATTTTTCATTTGGATCAAAATGATTTTTTTAAAGGATCGAAACAATTCTTTTTTTTTTGGTGAAAAAAAGTTTAGGAGCAGGGGTGGTTATCCCATCTCGAAGGTCAGGGCAAATCGCCGGCCCAATTTGGGATTTATGGCCCCATTGGACTTTCACCTACGGGCTTTTCGGAATTTACAGATTCCTACCAAATGGGAGACTGCGGTTAGCGGGATCCGAACCTAGGTGGGGTACACGAAGAGTTCCAACCTTAAACACTTATACCAACTCCCATTGACCATGATCGAAACAATTCGATAAAGTGATTTGAATAAGTAGTAGTCAAGACCTAATATGAATATATAGGAAATTAGAAGGCTTTGTATTAATAAAACTCAAAAAAAGAAAAAAAGATTTAAGGGCTAATGACTTAACCAGCATTTATTCCTTTGATCAAGATTGAAACAAAATGAAAAAAAAAAATATGAAACTAATATGGCAACTGATTCATGAAAGAGATACTGTAAGATTACCTCTCATTTTCTTTCCAAAGCTTCTTTTCTTCTTATTAATTTCTTTCCAAAACAGTCATAATCACAATACTTTCCTTCCTTACTTTGTTTGTTTCTCTAGCACTTACATATAAGTACTTCCTTCCAAAGTTAAGCACAAAAAACCCCCACTTCCCACTCTCATTACAATCTTTGTCTACCATGCTTCTTGCCAAAACCCTTTTTCTTTTTGTAATTAATTAACTAAATCTCCTTAATCTACTCTCACTAATCTTAGTATCCAACATTAACTTTTTTCTTCCCATATTACTAAAAGATTTCAGAATTTAATAACTCTATATATTTGTGGTCCAATCTTCTTCATACTCTCTCTCTTACAAAGTTTGTCATTTTCTCCCTTGAAACTAGAAACAACCCAATGGAGAAACAGCTGCAACAGGCAGCAACTTCCTCTGCTTCTTCTTCTTCTTGTTCTTCTCTTCCTTGCTCTTCTCTTTCTTTGTACTGTAAAACACTGTCTTTTTTCTAGTTTCAGCTCAAATGTCTAAGTCCACATTCTTCTTCTTCTTCTGATCTCTTTGGATCAACAACTTCTATTACTACTAAGGTACATTGAACATTTCTTCTTTCCCATTTTTTTCTATTTTTCTGAATCTATAGATTTCCTTTTTATGCTTATCTCTTTACTGTTCATTTTGGGATTTTTTTTCCTACTTCTTGGTCTTATTTCCTTCAACAAAGCTGCATTTTCTCCTTTTGCCAAAGTTCTTTGCTTTCTTGATTTTTGATCAAGAAAGTTGGTTTCTTGATGATGATGCATTGTAAGCTTTACCCTTTTCTTTCTTTCTTCTGGGTGCTTTTGAGCTGAGAGTAAGATTATTCATAATGTGCATTACCTCTGACTTTGCAACTGTTTTCTGGTTCTTTTTATGCTATCTGAAGTTTTGGGTCTTAATTTTCCCTCTTGAAAGTAAATAAAAATGTTGATTTTAAGCTGATGGTGTGTAAATTATAACTTCTACTTTAGTCAGATATTTTATTTTTCAACTGTTCATTGTCTCCTATTTACAATTGCATTTAATTCTTTTGTGATATGTTTGGTTCTTGTTTGGTCTTTAAAAAGAAGCCTTTTTTCCTTTTGGTCACTCAATTAAGTTTAGGACAAGTGGGAAAAGCCTTGTTTACTATCAAATCAAGATTGGAAGCAAAATAAGTTTAGCTTCATGTGTTCTAGGATACAGAGCTTTGTAAAATGCAAGATGCAGGCTCTTTATAGTTTAGTTTACTAAGAAATTTGATGAATTTGATGCTTTTCAACCATTGCATAGATTAGTTAGCCCTTTAAATCCTGTATTTTTGTGCTAAGGAAACTTCAGCTTTTCTGTCTTGGTATATCTTGAATGAAGATTTCCATTTCTGCTTAATCATGCAATGTGGTATGGTGAAGTTTGGTTCTTTCAATAAGAATGATGTTTTTTTTTTTCTTTTTCCTCCTTGAATCCATTCTTAAACTTTTGAGTTTCAGAGTTTAATTGATGGAAGTTTTCCTCTTTCCCTGCAAATATTTTTACTTCATTTCCTGTTTTTTGTCCACATTCATGGTTCTTTACTTCTCTTTAGTTTTTGTTTCATCTATATTTTTCTTGTCAAAAATTTCTCTTCTAAGAATATGCATTTCTTGAGTAACTGGACAGATAGTGCATCTTCCTTTTGTTAAAAGCTACTGCATATCCCTTTGCATGTCTAACTTTTGCTGAATGATTTTGTGAATTTGCAATGCACTTACTATCTTTCTTTGTTTTTGAGCAATCCAGAAAGGGAAGTCAAATACATCTCTCAAATGGAGCAGTATGAGATACTAGAGCAAATTGGGAAGGGAGCTTTTGGTTCAGCCCTTCTAGTGAGGCATAAGCATGAAAAGAAGAAGTAAGATTGCAAACAAGAGACTCTTCTTCTCCTACTTGTATTTGCTTTGCATATGAAATGCATGAAAAGAACATTAAGACATGCGTTATTGATTAATCTGTTGGCAATTGACTTGTTTTCTGGGAATGAACAGGTATGTGCTGAAAAAAATTCGTCTTGCACGCCAGACTGATAGATCACGAAGATCTGCACATCAAGAGGTTTGTATGACATGCTGATAGCTTTCTTTACCCCCTTATATCTTTTCTGCTCGATTTATGATCTTTATATCACCCTGTTAATCTGTTTCACACTTTCACTAGTATTCTGCCAGAATCCTTTCACAGTGATTGAAGAAATAAGATTTTAAGTATATTTTATTCAGGCAGATATTAGGGAGGAAAAAGAAAGAAACAAGGAAGAGAACAGATGAATGGGTGCTTTATATTTAATGAACACAGTAAAGAGAAAAATAGGTTTAGGAGGTTTGCTAGCTATGGTCCTGGTTCGTGGTTGCTGTCTCACAGCTTGTTTCAGTGGCATGAACTTAGTTTATTTGAAACTATAGACTAATCTGTTAACTTGTTCATGTAGATGGATCTCATTTCAAAATTTCGAAATCCATTTATTGTGGAGTACAAAGATTCATGGGTAGAAAAGGTATGCTTATATCTTCTAATTCCATAGTAGCTGCCCTAGTGGACAGGCCTCCATTATATTCCTTTAATTTTTATAGCATTAATATCAGACTAGTCCTTGTTATCTTTGGCCTAACATCAGTTCAAACTAATGTCTTTGTTGTCAGGGTTGCTATGTATGCATTATCATAGGCTATTGTGAAGGAGGAGACATGTAAGTTTCCTTTCTTGCTCATTCTGAGATTTGTAAGATAGTGCATATATTTCTGTAACTTGAAGAGCCTTGCATGACGTTAGCATAATAAGATTTCCCTCGTAAACAGGGCTGAAGCCATAAAGAAAGCAAATGGGATGCTGTTCTCAGAAGAGGTATTGTTTAATCCCATGATGTTTGATTTAATTCTTCAATTATTGTACCACTATGTCCCCATTCTCTCTTTTCTTGAAGTTGATAGTTATCTTATCATCCCTTGAACAATCCTTATTCATTGCATACTCATAACTCTGAAAGCTATTGCATCTGAGCTTGTGCAGAAGCTATGCAAGTGGCTTGTGCAACTCCTGATGGCTCTTGACTATTTGCACTTGAATCATGTTCTTCATCGTGATGTCAAGGTTAGTGGCATAGCTCTTACTTAAGGTGTTATTATCTTACAAAATATTCCAAGTTGCTTTCTACTGAATGTTTGTTTTATTTCCCTTTCAGTGTTCAAACATCTTCTTGACAAAAGATCAAGACATACGTCTTGGTGAGTGCTTTTTCCCTTTTTCATCTAATTCCTTTGAAAGGGATGACAATCTTCCCTAACGAATGTTTTCTCAACACTGGTGCAGGTGATTTTGGACTTGCCAAAGTTTTGACTTCAGATGACCTTGCCTCATCTGTAAGTAATATACTATATGACTTAACTAACTTTCAAGAATCCAATGCCTCATTTGATTTATTAATCACAATTGGCGAAAATGCTCTTGGTTTTTTCAGGTTGTTGGAACTCCCAGCTATATGTGTCCCGAGCTTCTGGCTGATATACCATATGGTTCTAAGTCAGATATCTGGTCATTAGGTAAACATGCTTGCACATAGAGGCTGCATTGTGCTTGTCAGCCTGTCTTGATAGAGTTTCAAGATTTATATCTCTGTGTGTTTATATGACTTGAAAATTTGTTGCCCAGGGTGCTGTATATATGAAATGGCGTCTCTCAAGCCTGCATTTAAAGCATTTGTGAGTTGTTTCTCCTTATTTTCTCTATTTTGTAACCATTTGTAGCTTGTTGCATATGCATCTTTTAGGTTAGTCTGCTTATGACTTCTTAGACAAGGATTCTTAGAAATATACAACTTTTATTATTGTGTGTAGTCTTTAAGAATGATTTTCTTTATACATGTTTTATAATTTGACATGAGGTTCTCTAAGCATATAAATAGTCTCGTTTCGATTCCAGATAATTACAGGGCCATATTAGACAGTCATTTGTAGGCAAGCATATCACTTATCATTTGTAAATCGGTAACTCGGAATCACTATATTATTTGCATGTCAATGTTAGGCATCTTTCATATTTGTTTCTTGTGGTATTTTGATCCAGCAAAGAATTATACTTGATAGTTACTAGTTACAGATATCTGGCAGTGTGTCCTTAAAACTAATTTCTTTCGGTGAATAAGACAAAGCTGCTGCATTCTTCTCATGAGGCTACTTTGTTAGGTATAACTTATAAGTAATGCTTTATCATTAGAAGGCATTTCTGCATTGTGAAATTTCATTTAACGTTTAGCTTTATTTCTTTTGCATTTCGTGCTTCCATTTCCTGTTTCTTATTTAATCTTAAATCTCATGAGCAGGATATGCAAGCGCTGATAAACAAGATTAATAAATCAATAGTTGCTCCACTTCCAACAAAATATTCTGGTGCCTTGTAAGCCTCATTTTCTTTTATTTTCCATATGTGCTTTAAGGAAATTACTTTGTACTAGTATGCTGCATCCAAGATTACAATTGGCAATGAACCATGTTGAAGTTTGGGGCCAAGAGTTGGATACTATAATAATTGGCTGTTGCCCTTGTAAATTTCATTTACAAATATCTTGATTCTCAAATGATGAAATTGAACTATGTTGATCTAATTATTGCTTGGTTTTCTTTTCAGTCGTGGTCTTGTTAAAAGCATGCTGCGCAAAAATCCTGAACTTAGGCCAAGTGTATGTATAACTCTCCTCTAATCAATGTCTTTCAACATATGCAGAGCATCTTTTTAAATCTACTATAATGGGTTCAACAGTGAATTGATTATAAATGTTTTTAGAATGGACATAGTCCCCCTGCAGTCATTTTAGTGCCTTACTGAGCCTCATCTTGGTGCCTGATGCCTGCCTGCAGGGGCTATACGAAAAACTTCCAAAATACTCTATAGACTCCACATAAGTTTTCATGGTTTGAAAGGAGAAGCGCTTTTAAGTTTTGCCGAAAGCGATATGCTCTAAAAAATGCCAATGTTCTTGGTTCCTAGGAGGAACCTTGACGCTAGTAAGGCATAGTTTCTGTCTGAATAATGTGTTGCAAGTATCCAAAAGTGGGGCAGCAGACATTAAAAAGTTCTATAATGAGCTTTGGAAGTAATTTTCTGTATTGAACTTTTGAAAATACTCCTATAATGTTTACATTTGTTTCGGACAGCCAAAATTCTGCATTTGCTCGTGTGTTCACCATCAGAAGCTTACTTCTGCAACCATGCTCATTAGATCAATTTACATGGAAAATTTGTTCACATTCATGCATATGCACATCATTTCTGCAATTTTTGAAGTTTCTTCATCTGACGTAATATTGGTTGTGACAGGCTGAGGAACTGCTCAGGCATCCACACCTTCAGTCTTATGTTCTTAAAATTCATCTTAAAATCAACAACCCTAGGAGGAATACTTTACCTGGGCATTGGACTGAAACCAACATAAAGAAAACTAGATTTTCGGATCCAGTAGATGTCCACTTCTCCGCCTACAGGGAGAGGCGACGATCATTCAGTAATGATAGGACTCTAAATCCAAGCATATCTGGAGCTGAGCAAGATTCTGTGTGCTCTACCAAAGGAATACATCACAATGCACCAGGTTATTTGAATAGAAGGTTAGAAGATTTGTCTATTGATAGCAGCCATGAAGGAACAGTCATTTGCAAGCCAATTACTTCAAAAGTTTCAAGTATCACCAAGAATCCAAGACGCACTCTGACAAAAGCTTCTTCAACT
Organism: Corchorus olitorius; assembly: GCA_001974825.2. Classification (NCBI taxonomy): domain Eukaryota; kingdom Viridiplantae; phylum Streptophyta; class Magnoliopsida; order Malvales; family Malvaceae; genus Corchorus; species Corchorus olitorius. The sequence continues at coordinate 26,057 of AWUE01015654.1, read as the reverse complement.
CCCAAGAAAAAGACAGAGCCCCTTAAAACCCGTGACTCGGTAAATTCTATAGAACTCATTCATTTCCCCTTCCCTTCTCTTTTCTCAGACAGCACATTTGTAGTGAAGATTTCTAATGATAACATTTTCTAGTTTCATGAGGTGGATTCTTACTCTTGCTTGCCTTTTGCCCTCAGTTCACTGCTACACGCACTCCAATCAAAAAAGCTCTCCCTACAACTCGAAGAGCATCCTTGCCACTGCCAACAAGAAATACTCGAGAACCTTCTTCTATATCCACTGCCGGTATTCTTCATGGCATACAATCTCCGGATGTTTCTGTCAACGCTCCTCGAATTGATAAGATAGCTGAATTCCCATTAGCCTCATATGAAGATGCATTCTTCCCCACTCACAAAACTTCATCAGTATCTGCACAGGGGTCATCTGGCTCACCACAATATGTTGACCGTTCAATCACAAAAGACAAATGTACAGTTCAAGTATGTGATCAAGCTTCTATCAAGCCCCATTTCAGTGATGCATGGCAGGGGATTCAACGCAGCATGTTTCAGGCGGATGGAGACGATGGAACTGATTCTTCTGATCAAAATGCAACTGCTGGGGCATCAAGCCATGCCTCATCAGACACAAGGCGGCGTAAGTTTGATCCCTCGTCTTTTCAGCAACGTGCCGAGGCATTGGAAGGGTTGCTTGAATTCAGTGCAAGGTTGCTGCAGCAAGCGAGGTATGATGAACTTGGTGTGCTACTAAAGCCATTTGGACCCGGCAAGGTCTCCCCTAGGGAAACTGCCATCTGGTTGACTAAGAGCTTTAAAGAGAATACTGCCAAGCCGGAGGATTAATACTAAAATACCACTGCCATTTGTATAATATCTGTAGCAGTAACCTGTAACAATTTTTAGAGTCCAGGCTTATCAGATTTTAGGCAATGATTCCTGTTGAGAGGACCTTGGCAGTTAGGCATTTTGGTTTTCAAGCAAATGCTAATTGTTACTTTTAGGTTTTTAGTCTATTTTCCAGCACTCCCGGCCTTCCCCATGTTAATGATCTCTTGTGAGATGGATGATAGGGTTCAAATAGATATGAAGTTGTAGACTTATTTTCCCACTGTTAACTTCTGTTTATGTTCCTGATTGAATCAAAATGTTCATTTTCAATATTATTCAGGAAAATGGATGAATCTTGCTGACATATACTTGTTTTCTTCTGTCATGTTAATTTGGATGTTAAGGAAACCTCCAAAATATGATGATAATGAAGTTTAATTCAAGTCAAACATATTTTTTTTAATCTCTTAATTATTATTCTGTTAGAAAATTTTCCAGTTTCCACTCTAAGTTACAACAACTACATCAAATGGGGCCATATATTAACTTTATTTGTAGTTGAGAAAGTTTCAAGTGAAGAGGAATCTTTGCCAAAAAACCTTCCAGGGAATGGCAAATGGCTTCATCAGAGTGAGTATTCTTCTTCACCATTGCAGGCCTTGACCAATAAAAAATGTTCACAATAAATTTAATGGCAAGGAAAGCCTACCAAACATAAAATGGATTTTTAAATACCAAGTTATTGCTCTAATTATACGGTAGCCAAAGTCCCATACACAAGTATTTAAATTCTTCTACATATAATTTCAGCTTAACAGGGAATTCAATTCAGGGTAAGAAATCTTTCCTGTTCCTGACATTACAACAATTCCATGGGAAAGGCAAGCAGATGGTTGGTAAATTTCCTGTTAGGGAAAAAGGAAGATAAAGGGAAAAGGAAAAACATTTCCCTATCTTTTGAAGAAGAAAGTATAGCAAGTCCTTCTGCAACTCCAACTGCAACAAGTCACTTTAAGAGGAGATGGAGTTTTGGGAAATTGGGTAGTAAAGACAAAGCTCATAAGAATTCCAGGTCCCTTGATTCAATCACTGCTACTCCAATCGTAAAGCAAGCTGTTTTGAGCTTGGAAAACCGGCATGATTATAACACCAGGCCAAGTTTTGCAATGGCTATGACAAATATTACTGCTAGCAGAAGGAAAAAATCAAAAGCAATATATGGAGCTGTTATGATTACCAGAGTAGTTGAACATGCAGCTGCCACCAGGATCCAAGCCGCCTTTCGCGCTCATTTGGTACTAATTCTAAGCCATTTTCCTTTTGTTTTAATGTTACAGGCCTTGGAAGATTGATCAATATCTCAATATTGCAGGCAAGGAAAGCATTGCATGCTTTAAGGGGACTAGTGAAGTTACAAGCATTGGTTAGAGGTCACCTAGTGAGAAAACAAACAACTGCTACTCTCAGACGCATGCATGCGTTAATGGCGATTCAAGTTAGAGCTCGGTTTCAGAGAATTCAGATGGCTGAAGAACCAAAACTTGCTGTTAAAAGCCATTCATCAAGATATGGAAGGTTTCCCCAGGAGGTTGGGTTCCAAAGAGCACAGAGAGTAAGTTTGTATACCTTCAAGATTCTTCAATTTACAATTTCTTTCCATAAACATAAATTAAGATCCATGCCCCAAGGTATTATTGAATAACTTTGTTTGGTTTCTTTCATTTTCCATCATTTTTTAATGAATTTGAACTGAACATAAAGTATTGTTTCTTACAAGAAAAGCAAGTTAAACAACGGCTTAATGCCCTTTTTGTCCCCTGAACTTGAACGATTTTGACATTTTGTCCACTAAACTTACAATTTGGAGTCATTTTAGTTTAGGGTTGCAATCCGATGTCTAAGACAACGTCCAAAATTAAAGTTTAGGGAGTAAAACGTCAAAATCGTACAAGTTCAGGGGAGCAAAAAAGGCATTAAGCCGTTAAACAACTGATAACTGTTGTGTTTATATTGTGAATATAGGATCCTGTTGATATAAATCTTTATGGAAAGCATGCAATGGTGAAGAGCCAAAATGGGTATATGAATCATTCACAAATCAAGAGGATTGAACATGGAATCACAACATTTTACTCTGGAGAGCTTTCAATCTCGAAAAGAGAGCAGAAATATGAAGAGTTTTCTTTCACAACACACAACAGTCCTAGACATTCTCCTCCAATGTCTAAGACAACACCAGGAAGATCTTCTTTCAGTTCTCAAGAGTTTCCTTGCATGCCAAGTTACATGGCTAATACAGAATCTTCCAGGGCCAAACTCAGGTCTCAAAGTGAACCGAAACAACGACCCACATTGAACTACAAAGCAAAGGGCAAGAATACAGCTTCAGCTGAAGACATGAATGATTATGATAGTTTTCAACAACAATATTCATCGAAAGGCGTTGCAGATGAGAATCAAGAACCGTGGTTTGCTAAAGTCTATCGATCAACTAGGGCACCATATGACAATGAAGGTTATACCAGTGGCCGAACAAGTTATTCTGAATACCGGAAATCTCTGGTTAGAGATGAGGTAAGTAAAGAATTTACTGCTATATATATGGAACTTAGTTCAGTTTGTTTCTGGTTTTTTTGCTTCAAAGTTACATTTTTCTAACCTTTTATCTGATTTTCATATAATTGCAGCCTCATGCAACTTTGTTCTAACTGAAGATTAAAGAACACTGATCTACGCTTAGGGAGAAGAAGTGATGAAACAAGATAGATTCATTCAAGATATAGCAGCAGAATAAGTCATTTACGAGCCATCTATATGAAAGGTCAAGGCTGCAACTGCAAGAGTGAATTAGGGTGTGAAAGCTTGATTTAACTAGAAAAAGAAAAATACCCATTTATTATTGACAATTTGTGTCAACCTATCATCTACATAGATTATCTGTAATAATATAGAGAAATCAGAACTTGCCTTGATAAGAGATCAGGCTAATAGGATAGCAAGATGATTTCCATCCATTATAAATTGAACTAAATGAATTTATCTTTAACAATGGAGTTTATCAATAATGAAACATCTTAAAACTTAAAAGAAACATTATATGGAAAATATGATAAAAATATTATAAAATTAGAGATACAGGATTGATTTGATTGTGTCATCCTCTTGCTATTTGCTGAAGCTTCCAGCGACATATACCTTTCAAAACTTTAACCTGTGGAATAAAATTTGGATTCATTGCTTAAAAGCTGCTTCAATTTATCTAAAGGTTTTTTTAAACACAAGTAGTGAAGTTAGAAAATAGAGCTACTGATAGATGTCCTCGTGACTACAAATGCTCGTGCATTAAGGCACAAGATGAATCTATATACAAGTTCCATTTCATCCTAAAGGAAGCAGTGGGTGAGACATGTAGGAAAATTTTACAACTCAGAAATGAAAATACCAATCTGACTAATGTAATAGTGCAAAGGGAAATGGTTGTCTCGTATATATAAAATCATGAAGTACCTCATGTAATAAAAGTAATTCTGGTGTATGGGAGTAACCTTGTTTTCTGATTCTTAATCTTTGATGCAATCAGATCTAGTGTTGTAAACAATGTGTGCAGCCATATGCTATTGGTTAAGTGTCTTGTGGAATGCAACCTGCAATTGCAGCAAATAACAAAGTAAGCTGATGGTTTATATTGAGAGACTATAAGAGATGGGTTCCGAATCAAATTTCTCAATCCTATGACTTGTATGAACATGTTCAAAAATGACAAATGGAAGAAGCAATTAGCTAAAGTGCATACAGATGTTGATGTCTTGAGAAGCTCTCTTATGGCCATTGTGGCATAACAGGAAGAAGGAAGTGTGAGGGCCAACTTGAGAGCCTTCTGAGTTTCCTGAGAATCAGACTTTCCTGCGCCTTCTGGAGGCTCAGCTTCTCTAGAGCACTCCACATCAACATTACCAGTTGAGCATATTTTATCATCCTCACAGCTCTCTGATTGTTCAATATGATCCAATGGATCTTGGCCTTCAGTTCCATTGGTCAGTTTCTCATCTTTGATCAGATTCAAAGGTTTAGTTTTGGCAATTTTGTCTAAATCTGTCTCCGACAATGCTATACTACTATCTGTATATGAAAGCAATTCCCTGAAACAACATATAGGCATTACTTAGTCTACAATATTCCCAAGGCATCTAAAAGAAGAAAACTAGTAAGAAAGAGAAAAAGATAAGAAAAGCAGATATACCATTCAAAATCAATTGGTTTTTGAAAAACCCGCCTGTAGCTTCCTGTCATGCTGGTTATAGAAAATTCCCTACAACAAAAGGAAACTTATTGAAGACAATGAAGGGGACATGGCTATGGGAAGAAAAGTTTCAAGGAAAATTATAGGGATTGTATCCAGTTCTGAAATATACTTGATATTGTGGACACTCTCCGTCAAGCTGATCCCGTCCTGACAAATTGAAAATGTATATTAGAACCACAAGATCTAGTATTTAGGAGAAAGAAGTAATAAGTAGCAAAGCCAACCCCACAAGTCCACAACCCAAGGCCAGCCTTCAGAATCAGAACTTCAAATTTTCTCAACAAATAAAGTTATTCTTGGCAAACAGATCAAGAAAATGTGCACAGAGAGGTTCATTAGGTAGCAGGCATACATGAATGCATGCCTTCATTCACCAATAAGATAGAACTTAAACAGCATGCAGTGAGTCATAGCAGAAGATTTTAATATCTGTTGAGAAAGATAACAAACCTTTTTTGCCATATCATGATATACATTGGCTATATCATTCGCTGGATAAATTATTCTAGAACTGCCAAGGGAAAGACATAACATTGTCAGGAAAGAAAAAATAACAGTCAATTATGCTATGAGCAAAGTAAAATCTACCACGACTGGTTTGGTATTCTTTACCCAGGCATAGGAAGGACAACATCCTCAACAGTATAATTTCCAGTACGAATATCTGCTTCAGTTATGGCCTGCCAGACAGTCAAAGCTATCTTAGAATCTTTGAATCAAGGATAATAGTAGCTAATGGAACCAAAATCAGAACATTCACATTTCCAAAATTTGGGTAACAAATTATCATCTATAGCATTGTGTTAAACAAAATATTATGAAGTAAATTGTTTTCTAAATTTCCTTTAACACCCTCAGTTCACAAGTCAAGAGTTAGAAAATGCTGTAAATGAAAAGAAGAACCGACCTTAACAGGATTAATTTTCCCTTCTGGAAGATCTGTTCCAGAAATTTCATCTAACTGACTGCAATCATCTGCATCTTCAAGGTTACTATCTTCATGTTCAGATGGAACAACTTTCACATTTTCATTTTCTGCATCATTTCCTTTACAATATACCAAGTCCCCCAATACAACTTCATTGCTTCCTGCATAAAATGGGATAACAGAAGTGTGTTGGATGGTTACGTAGAAACAATTAGCAAAGCTCCAATAATGAAAATAATGACAGCATATCCTATAAAGGCTTTCCTTTCTAAGTGGAAAAATCCCCAAGAACCCCCCCCCACCAAAAAAGGAAAAAAATCTAAACAGCATACCATATTTTTGCACTCTCATACTTGCTGCATGGTTCCACAGATAGCTTTGGTAACTGTGTACATACCTGATAAGTAAAACAGAAGCAACTTAAATTTCAACATTACATTTCTTCTTATGCATGTACATGTGTGTATGTGTAAGATAATCTCTACATAATTGCTGGTTTCAGGAACTCAAAATATCAATATAAGGCGTTGCATCTTATTTTGGCCAAAGATTAGGCTTTCTCCAACCCAGCTAAATCTACTGCATGTATTAGCAAGAATGGAGCTCAGGGGAAAAGGGCTGAATTCTGAATAATCATCCATGGGACATAAAATAATCTGGCTATTACAAAGCTGAAAAGTATAATAGTATGATATAAAGCATATCAGCACAATGGAGTTAAGCAAGAAATGTGAGACAGTGAGATGAGTTCACATGCAAAGCACCAATACAAAAGATTGTGCCTAATCCCAACTTATGCATTTATTATAAAAAGCATAATAATGGTAGAACATGCGGAGGGTAAACCATATTTATCCCTCTGTGAAGACTGGACAATTACAAAATTGAGACACCAAAACTACATTCCTGACTTACAGTTATATCAAGAACTTACATCATTCTCAAAGTCCTAGGAATAGCCTTCAGGGCCTGCAAGTAGTTTCCGGGACATTTCTTCAAACACTGCAACTGTATGAGATTGAAAAGGAAAAGGGATAATTACGGCTTCTTCTATGAAACAATGCTGAAGTAAAAAGCTTGGTGGAGCAAGCTCTTTACCCACTGATTAAGAAATTTTGATTAAGCACCTATATGCAGAATAGTGTATCTCAAAGCCATGCAAGAGCAAGTAGCTGAGAACTTACCATAGCTCTTTCAGCAACTAAATGGCGAGGTAATTTCCTGAGTGTCCCTTCTATATCACCGGTTTCTTTATAATATTCCCGTGCCTTGCTTACAAGGTCTCTTTGTATTTAGAGATTTAAGTCAAGAATACAACCAATAATCATATTAAAGCTTAATGCAAGGTGGTTCCTAAAAGGAAAGGGAAAAACAAGTTTTGATATAAAGGATATCTCCTTCTCTTGGATCAAGAATTGTGCTAGCAGCAACTTTCCACTCTCCTTTCAACAATGTTGCGCCAATGCGGTGAGTTGGAATAGAACCACTTCCAAAACGCTGAAATAATATAAAGGTTTAGAAAGAACATAAGAGCAAGAAGAAATTAGAAAGAAGCAGGAAAAAGGAGAGGGGGTAGACAAGTGATGAGTGAGGAAGTACTTGTAAACCAAAGTAGTTGATGAACCCATGCCTTCCCAATGACTCAGCAGATTCTTTGATAATTTCTTCAGAATCAGCAACAATTCCTCTGAGAAGATAAATGAGATTAATGAGTGATGGGATATTGGAAGATGGAAGTAGCCTTGAGGGATGTTCAAAGTATAAGGCAACATAAGAAAGAGAATTTACTTTAGGGAATGCAAGCTCACCTCAATATGATTGTGAACCGGTTTCCTAAGAGCTGCCCAAGAAGAAGGTCATCCTTGACATAACTAGACGATAATGTTACTATAAGTAATGGCTAATCACACAATAACTTGATAAGAAAGCCAGAATGCTAAATCCATCAAACTTACCAGAAGTCTCCCACTTTAATACCAATCAACCTTTCATTCAAGGCAGCTAATCTACTCGCATGCTGCTTGAAAACAGTTACCTGGAGACCAAAAAGAAAAGGCTCCACTCATATTGATCAAGATGTTGGAAAATTCCAAATATACACACAAGTGTGCAAAAGAAGAAGTTATGATATCATGAGAGCCTGATAGAGTATAAAAATTATACTAAGGCATTGGGTTATGGACTTATAGTCAAGAAATTATAAAAGGTATTGCACTAACTCATTCCGATTATAATTTGACCTTAGAAAATTTCTCAAATGAAGTCCATTAGTTTTTTAAAGATTCTAATGACTAGGTTTTGCATATTTGTTACATTACATATCCGCTTTTGATCATAAAATCTCCCACAATGGCGTACATAATTGAAGATTGAGAAAGTATTCTGACAATATTAACCAAAACACCAATTCCTTTAGCACAAGCAGCAAATGCCCGAAAGACTTACTCTTTGAGTTGAAACTGAACGCTTATCTTTTGTACCCGCAAATCCAAATGACCTTGGCTGCGAAAATCAATATTAATAAAATAAATTTCCTGAATGGATAGAACCACTGGTTTCAAATATATCATTCATCGTACCTGAATGCCAAGCATCTTTCCAATCAATCCTAAGGCTTCCTGAGTATCTTTATTCTCCTTGTAAAGATGGAACCTGAATATTAACATGGAAAATATTACCCTCAAGATGTAGTTCTCAAGTGCAATAATAAAGACTTCCTGGTACATATAAGCAATAAAAAAAGAAAGGAGAAAGCTTAACATAAATTTTTCTACTATCTTGAGAGTCATCAAAGAAACATAGAAGTGGGATAGGTTACCTGAGGAACCTGCCAAGATGCTCTGGCCAGTGGCTTGAGCCTCTACTATCATAGGGTTTATCACCTCTCTGTTTTCTTTTCTTGGAATTTCGGCCCCCATTGTTATTCCCAGAATTTAATCTCACACGAATGCATTTTGATGAAGAATCAGGTCCATCAACTGTGTCAGTGACAAGGAATCTAAGATTCTCCTTAAAGAAATTATGCATTGCCTGAAACTCAAAATGAAAATAGCCTTCAAGTAAGTTTGATTCCCTCTTAACACTAGATTTAGCAGCACCCTATATGAGAAAGACAAAGGGATAACTAACTTGAAAAGAAATTTAAAGCTTACCGTTCGATGAGATTTATCAGAGTCTGGAGACAGAACAATGGGAGGAATATCTTCTTCACTGCCCGAAGTAATTAGATTAATCAAAGCTTCTAAGCGATCTGCATCAGTGTCACCAGCAAGTGATCTGAATTTTTCAATTTCAGATGCATAATCTTTGTTAAGTTGATCAGATATCTTTGTTTCACGTTCCTCAACAACCTAAGTAGATTGATTCAAAGAAAAATAGAAAAGAAAAAACTCTATCATCTATTAACTCAAACAAAAATGCATTCAAAAAATGAATTGAAAATGGAATTTGAATCATACTACCTCCGGAGGGGCATCTAAAGAGGTCAAATGAACAACATTTCCCTCTGTATCTACTTCATTTACAATGAAATCAGAATACCTGAACACATAAAATTCAAAGCAATGAAATTACCACAACTTGCATTAGTAGTGCAATTATAATGAATTCATCGTTTCATACATAAAATTCATAGTATTTCCCCCATTCTACATTTTTCTCTCATTCTTTTATTAGATTAAAAATAAGATTAGCTAAAACCTCAGTCCTCATATACCTAACTACAACTAGCAAGAAACAAACTTGATTCAACCTCAGACCTCAATCCTCAGATTTTCATGCATGCAAATGAAAACATACAAAATTCAACATATGGGAATTTGCAAAATCATTAAGAGTATAAGTTCCATAACGAAAGAAGGGGCCTTTCACCTCTGCTTGAGGATGCCACGGAAACCAGGAAGATTGGAGATGAAACAGAGGATTCCCACATCGGATTCGGTGATGGTCGTCATTAAAGTTAAGCTATTTGAGGATTTAAAGATTGGGGTTTTAGTCAATTTTGATTTTGAGTTTGATGGGTAGTTTTTGCAATGGAAGAAGGAGGAGTGGTAGGGTTTTAGAATTGAGACGCCATAACGGCAAAGCATTCTCCTTTTTTCCGGTCTCTCAGGGGTTTAACGGTCATACGCTGCGTTTTACTGCTTTGATGAGCTTCCTTTCTATTGGCGGCTTGGTTACTTCAATTATGGGCCTTTGGGCTATTATCCATCGTTTGGGTATTTGAAACAAGAAAAATTTTTGATGAAATTTTTTTGAGAAAAATCAGAGCCCATTACTTTTCAGTTTTCAAGTGGATGTTTGGAACCGAACACGACAAAACAAAGAAGAATGTAAGTGCTCCAAAAAGTCAATTAATTAGAGATCCAAAAGACCGGCCAGTGGCCAAAGATCACTAGAGAGAGAGACCAAAAAACAGGGCAAGTTACAAAAAGGAAAAAAACATCTACTGCATTACGAAGAGAGAGATAGAGAGATGGTGAGCAAAACGGACGAAACCCAATTGAACAGGCTTGAAAACCAGGTAGATAATGGAGGAGGAGGTGCTTGGGAGTATCTTTGTCTTGTCCAGAAGCTCAAAGTTAGGCGTTCAGAGAAAGTATTGAAGCATGGCTTATCGATCTTGAATGACCCCAAAAAAAGATCTGCTCTTGGCCATGAAGGTTAGACTTTTTTATATTTCCTTTTATTTGTCTGGTCTTTTTGGTTGGTTTTTTACATTGGGTTTTGATTGAATTCGATGATCTCAAAGTGTTTAATTTAAATTTTGTGTTTTTCCAATTTGGTTTAAGGCAATTGGGTTTGGAATTATACTGCTTTTACTGATTTGTTCACTCTGGTTTTGACTTGAATTTTACAACTTATCTATGCTGCCTTTGTTGATTGATTTGCTCAAAATTAAAGTTTGAAGCTTTATGATTTAAAGAGAGAGGAAAAGGAGATTTGGTTTAATTATGGGTGATGAGAAGGTTTGATGTGCTGTAATTGGCTTTTGTGCAATTTTAAAGTTCCAAGCTTGATTTGATATGGTAAGTATTGAAATACTAAGAATTAGCTAGTTAAGAAGTGAGGCACTCAGGCGGAGTTTTCTAATGTGCTATAACATCATGCTGGACTTCTGTGGGCATTGAATTTCAGTGTCACTACGAGGAATATGCCATTTACAAGCCAGTTCCCTTTGATCTGTCAGAATGTTACTTCTAGTGTTTTGCAACCAAATAGTCTGCTTGTTATGAACTTTTAACTTATGTCACTGGTTGCTTCTAATCTAAATTTATTGCCTACCTTTTATGTAAAGTAGTAATAAGTAACAATTACTTATATTTCTTGATGCAGAATGGACTCTATATGAGCAGGTAGCAATTGCTGCTATGGATTGCCAATGTCTGGATGTTGCAAAGGTACAAAGCTTGTTTATGAAGTTCATTTATTGTGGATTGCTTTGAAGCTTTTTACATATCTATATCTTGTCAAGGAAATTATTACATTAAAAAGTTCATTGTGAGATTGAGACTTATATATATGTACAAATCTCGTTATATTCTTTATCTATTATAAATTATGCCACTGCATCGACCACTCTAATTGTTGATCTAGTTTTCCCTTTGAACATGTGAAGAGTTCGTTAAGGTGGTGCTTTTATAGTTTTCTCATTCCCTGTGAAGGCATTAGTTTAGAAAGATCTGGCTTTAGCCTGTTGCATGTTCACAATGGTGGAACTCTATTCAGTATTGTTGGTTTTTGCTTTATTAGCATCAGTTCTTATGCTTATTTGTTACTCTCTGCATTGTTTCTTAAATTGCAGTACTTTTCAGCTTATATTTTTCTGATTATATATTGATAGTAGGCTTATGAGGCTATCTGTCTTAAGTTGTTGCAATTCAATATTGCAGGATTGCATAAAGGTTTTACAAAAGCAATTTCCAGAGAGCAAAAGGGTTGGTAAGTACATATGACAATTAATATTTTTTCTATGTAATTCAATCTCAAAGACTAAATGTTTTTATATTTTGGTGCTTATGTATGCTGTTGTACTGTGATTTGTGAATCACACAGTAATGGCCTACCCTTTGAATAGTTGACTCACCTGAATTAAGCTTGTTCTGAACATTTTGGCCACTACCCCATTCCTTATTGGCTTTACTGATTAGTGTTATTGTTGTATGAATAAAACAAATTTGTTCTTAAATTAGTTCGGGTTTTTCTGGTTCCAAAGGATAGGTCACTGTTGACTCTAGCCATGTGGTGTTAACTTCTCTTGGCCTCATATTCTCCTTTTCCGTTGTTTACAGGCAGGTTGGAGGGCCTCTTGCTTGAAGCAAAGGGATCCTGGTCTGAGGCAGAAAAAGCTTACTCAAGCCTTTTAGAGGACAATCCGCTTGATCAAGTAAATTCTGAGACCACTTTTTCCCCCTCCCTTCCCTTCCCCCTCTCCAGAAATGGTCAAATCTTAAACAGTCTTCTCGTTTATTGAGGATTAAATGTGTTATTTCTTGAAAACAAAAAGGATCTATGATAACAGATCCTATTCTTGTGCAGGTAATACATAAAAGGAGAGTAGCCATGGCAAAAGCTCAAGGAAATATTTCAGTGGCTATTGAGTGGCTTAATAAATATCTTGACATGTGAGATATTTCGGAAAACTCTCTCTCTCTCTCTCTCCACAACCGGACATCTTTGTTTAATATTGGTTGTTTTTCCTAATTCAATTATATATGAAACAGCAAAGTTTACTTAATTCCCTTTTTCTTTTTGTAGATTTATGGCAGATCATGATGCTTGGAGAGAACTGGCAGAGATATATGTCTCCCTAAAAATGTGAGTGTTTATTTATATGGCTTGATGATTTTCTGCTTTCATTTTGCCAGTTCATACGACTTAAACTTTTTCTGTATTTGTGTTGATAAATCAGGTACAAGCAAGCAGCATTCTGCTATGAGGAGCTTATTTTATCTCAACCTACGGTTCCATTATATCATTTAGCATATGCTGATGTAAGTATCTTTATTTCTTTTTATAACACTCTACTTCTCTTTCCAAAAGTTCTTCTTTTAGTTCCTTCTATTTCACAAATTAATCCATCACATAGAGAACTTGTTCCATCCTAGTTAGGGTTGTGAGAATATAAATTTCATAAAACCAGGAATCACTTCCATAGTTGTTGTTCTTATGCAAGAAGTTCCCTGAGTAATCAGTTTGTACATGACTATACTTTCTATCTTGCATTGATTTAATAAAAGACTTCTAGCTGGAATCCTATAACTCTTTTGATTCACCTTTTAACTCTTTTTTCAATGATCCCTTATTACACTTTTCATCAACAGGTGCTTTACACACTCGGTGGACTAGAAAACCTTCTGACCGCCAAGAAATACTATGCATCCACTATAGACTTGACTGGGGGAAAGAATACAAGAGCGCTTCTCGGAATCTGTTTGGTAAGCTCCTTCTCTTTAACTTAGGAATTAAGGTGCATGACCGGCATTTATTAGACGTATGCATCAGCCCAACTGAAATCTTATCAAGAATAAGTGTTACACACAAACTCCATCTGAATGTCCTTGGATTTGATCTTGTGCCTGACATAAAGTTAAATCTTCTTTTACAGTGCACCTCAGCCATAGCACAGGTTTCAAAAGGAAAGAATAAGGAAGACAAAGAAAGTCCAGAGCTCCAATCATTGGCAGCTGCAGCCTTGGAGGAAGACTACAAGCAGAGAGCTCCCGGCAAACTCGGCCTGCTTACTTCTGCTTTAAAAAGTTTGAAAATCTAGTGTTTAACACCTATGAACATTGATTGAAGGCTTTCAATTATTGCCCCCAACTCTGAAATGAAATTGAAAATGGGGCTGAAGATGATTTTCAGAAATGTTCTAAATTTTCAAAATGTTTTTCTTTTTTTTTTTTATGTTCTTCAAAATTTTCGTAATAATTCAGTCATTTGCTAAATTTACTTCTTTTTCTTTCATCTTTCCCCTTCTTTTCCCCCCCTTTTTTTCCTCCCATTCTGGCCCCTCTTTGAGGTATTGATGTATGATTTATTACCCAGAATATAACCATAGCAAAACTAGAATGTTATGAGATAAATTTTATTTCACTCTTCATCTATTTCTATTTTTACCCTTCTTTCAGTTAATTTATATATTATACTAGTTAATTTCAGAATCAATGCAAGGTAAAAAAGCTTCACAATGACATTAAAAATTGGCTGAATATGTATTGCTACATATTTTTACTCCTACCCTACCATTAATATATAGTTTAATATTGTGATTATTTCGGCTTTTTATCTGTAACCGTTTCACCACCGTTTAACCGTTTCAGCATCGTTTGGTTCCAAATGGAGTTGTAACTCCGTTCAATCGCTGTTCTAATAATCTCATCTGTACAGTACATAATCTAATCTATACAGTGTAATCTCATCTGTACAGTTACCAAACAGTGTCAATCGCACCGCTACCGCACCGCTCTACTAAACGAAGCCTTCATAAGGAAAAAAAAAAGATTGGAAGAACATAATTTCACAAGTTTGTAATTAGTTTTACTTTCTGGTCAAAGAAAGAAATAGTTTTACGTTTATGTATGCCCAGAAAAAAAAACGCCTTAATAACAGTTAGTTAAGTCCCAAGGTATTTACGTAATTACCTCCAAAACCAGTGGCATAGAGAAAACCCGCCGTCCAGATAAAAGCCAAATCCCCACTGCAGGTGTTAGGGTTTTTAAGGACTAGGGTTTCATTTTAAGCTCTCTCTTTCTCTCACTTTCCCTCTCCTTGAAGGCCTCACTCTCCATCCAACCATGGCCGTCGGGTAATCTAATGTCTTTCCAAAATTCTAACTTTATTTCATAAAATCTAGTGTAAATTAGAGAATTTTTCAGTGATTAATTTTGATTTTTTAATGAATTATTACGTTATAATAATGCAGGAAGAACAAGAGGATATCAAAGGGGAAGAAGGGAGGCAAAAAGAAGGCGTAAGTATATAAATTACAAAAAATACAATTTTGATTCTTATATTGTTTGAAGATTTGTTCCTTTATCTTGCTAGCATTTCTGTTAATTTATCATTTTGATGGACATTTTTTTTATTATTATTCTTATGGTTTGTGGAAACAGAGCTGATCCTTATGCAAAGAAGGATTGGTATGATATCAAGGCACCTTCAATGTTCAATGAGAGGAACATTGGCAAAACACTTGTTACTAGAACCCAGGGCACTAAGGTCAGCTTTTTTTTTCTCCTGATTTTTGATTTCTTTCTTTTTTTTGTGCTGAAATATATTCTTAATCTGTTTGGAATTTGGATGTTCTTAAAGTTATTGGGAATGGAAGGAAAAAAACTTTGGATTTGAAAATAGATGCTTGTATATAGTTAATCTGATGAACTGATTCTACAATTATTGTATGTAATTTGATTATAGATATAGCTCTAGTCAGATATATGTATGGGAGGATTTAGGCTGTCATTCTGATAAGAGTTTACGCAAATACTTACTGATAGATAATGCATAGCTGGTTTACACTAACAATAATACTAATGCTTATTATACTTTCGATAAAGTTTGATTTATGTTGGATAAAATTGTTAGCTTTCATTCTGGGGCCGTTTTACTTGTTTAGATACTTTAGCTTGACGGGTCATTGTATGTTTTGTTATTAATAACTTGTTTGCTGTGATTTTCTATCTGACAGATTGCTTCAGAAGGACTTAAGCATAGAGTGTTTGAGGTTTGTTTGGCTGACCTTCAAAAGGATGAAGATCAAGCTTACAGGAAGATTCGACTCAGAGCTGAGGATGTCCAAGGGAGGAATGTTCTCACAAACTTCTGGGTAGGTAGCGATACGGTTTACTTTGTTAGCACTACTATATAAGCTGTGTTTGTCTTTATATAGTCCTGTTTAAATGAAGAATGTATACTTTTCTCTGTTAAATTCTTAGGGAATGGACTTCACCACAGACAAGCTGCGATCTTTGGTGCGCAAGTGGCAGACATTGATTGAAGCCCATGTTGATGTCAAGACTACTGACAATTACAGCTTGAGGTTGTTCTGCATTGCTTTTACCAAGAGACGTGCAAATCAGGTCAAGCGAACCTGTTATGCTCAGTCCAGCCAGATCCGTCAGGTTTCAGATTACTCATCTTGGATTTGTTGATTAGTTAATCAGTGATATCAAATAGTTCACTTGTTTCTAACTAGCTGTTGCTGTTTTGTCAGATTCGCCGGAAGATGAGGGAAATCATGGTTAATCAGGCCTCGTCCTGTGATCTGAAAGAACTTGTTGCGAAGTTCATCCCTGAGGTGATTGGCAGAGAGATTGAGAAAGCTACCTCAAGCATCTATCCCCTACAAAATGTTTTCATTCGTAAAGTGAAGATCTTGAAGTCTCCCAAGTTCGATCTTGGCAAGTTGATGGAGGTATGTTTATTGTTTTCTATAAAGTAGGATTTCAACTGTTGAATCATGTTTCGAAATCAAGTTTATCGTTCTTGGTTGTAATTCTAATATGATATGATTGCATACACCCTTTTTTGATGCAATGTTAATGTATGCAGGTTCATGGTGACTATTCAGAGGATGTTGGTGTGAAGTTGGAGAGACCAGCTGAAGAGACAGCAGCAGAGGGGGAAACCGAGGTTGTTGGAGCCTGAAGAGAGCTTTATTTTATTTTATAAGTATTAGTGTAGTGATACTTCCATTTTTAGCTTGGTTAAGTAGACAGTTATCTTGAAGTTTTGCCCTTACAATTACATTATGATTGATTTGAAGAACTACATTGGCTCCTCAGCCTAGAAAAAACATTTTTTATTTTAATATAAAATTGATTTTGACTACTAGATGAGATGAGATATGATATTTTTGTTTCCATATATGATATGTATACTCCTTAAAAGTGATCCATACTCAAAGTAGTACTGTTTATAAGACTTTTGCACAAGGTTTGTAAAAATGTAATTTGTGTGGGGCGTTTGGGCTGACTGCTGAGCAGGTTCATGGGTTTTTTTTTTTTTTTGGCATTAGGTTCATGGGCTTTTCTATGTGACCTTTTTTGAATTTTGATCTCCTTTAATTTCTTTGTCTGGGTTTTTTAATTATTATATTATTAAATGAGTTTAAAAACCAGATTAATTTAGGTTTAATGAACAAAATGGTCTTTGAATTTTTCCCAAATGGACAAAATGGTTTATTAACTTTCAATTATGACAATTAAGCATTCGAATTATCAATTTTACGCACATTTAGCCCTTCAACGGATGGGTGTTAATCAGATGATCTCACGTGATCAACTCCTTTAAAAGAAATAAGTGTTCGTGGGGCATTTTTGTGTTCAATGGTCATTTTGTGCTTTTTTTTATTAAAGTTTAAAAACTATTTTGTCATTTTTTTTTGTCAAAGTTCAAGAGCTATTTTTTCCATCAATTTTGAGTCATTTAATTCTTTTATTTCACGCGACTAATGCCCATCTAATGAAGGACTAAATGTGCCCAAAATTAGGAATTAGAAAACTTAATCGTCCCAATTGAAAGTTCAGATGTTCTTTCATCCATAGTGATAGTTCAGGATTATTTTGGTTATTAAAATTTAATTTATTTATTTTTATTCCCAAATAATTATTTGGGAAAGTTTTAATTATTCTATATAAATATTATTATCTTTTCTCTACCATAGCAGAAGAACAACTAGTTGTGTTGACGCATTTTAACAGTCAATTTAGACATGTCTAGTTGACTACTTAAAAAAAATTATTAACTTTTTTTGAGTTTAAAAAATTATTAACTTTTGGGAAATATAATATTTTTGGGCCTTATGTTTATTATATGTACTCTTTATGTTACTATATTTAATACTTCATACCCTTTGTCCATTACTTTTTGTTTCCAAATATACCTTCATATCCTTTATTGACTAGGATTATGTCTGTCCGAGAAAAAAACTCCTACTCCGCTTAGGACTAGGAGTCCAGTCTATATATATACTCAACGATTTCTATAAATTTAGGCATTCTAATTACTCTTTTAATTGCTGCAACACCCACCACCAGTCCACCACCCTTTTTTATTTTATCTTTCCTTTCTTCAAATCATGGAGGTTCCATGTTTAATCCAGAAGAATTTCCAAACCACCATCGATTCCATTAATCGTGAGGCTTCGTCTATAATTTCCATGACCCGTCAATGGCAGGAATTTGGGGGTCACTATGATTCCTTCGTCAAGTCCATGGATGAACGTTACAATCAACTCTCTTGCATCGAAGATGGCATCAAGGATCAAATTGAAGAGTTGAAAAAGAGAGAAGAGAAACTCTGGGTACAAGAAGAAGCCATTACGAAACGATCTGAAGAGCTTGATCGTAGGGAGGAAGAGTTGAACTCGAAATTCAGTTCGGCTAAATCACAGTACGATGAATGGTTGAAGAAACTTGATGCCGAAGAAATTAGGTTTTCTGAAAATCATGCAAAACTCCAAACCATGGCGAGGGAAATCCAGGAAAGGGATGATAGATTTCTTGAATTCTATTTTGGGAAACCCCATGTTCCTGTTGTTCCTGTTTCCGATGAATGTAAAACACCCTCGACAAGATCTAAGTCCAAAACCCTAATTCAATCTGAGTTAATTGAAGACCTGATCGACAAAGACAGGAGACTTCAGGCAATCAAACATGTTTTTGAGTTTAACTTGGGGGACAAGTTTTCGCCGGCCGATCTTATTCAGGATCATTTAAGGTATATAAGAAGAAGTGCCAAGTTTTACAAGGAAAAAGATGGTGGACTTTCAAATCAGATTGTCACCATAACAAAAGAGATTGCTGATTTAAAAGCTGTGATCAAATGTATTCAAATCCATCAACTTGAAGATGAAGTCCCTTTGGACAGGATTGAGAACAGTATAAAGAGAAAAGAAGAGACCAAGATTGGATTGGTTAAACTTGGACCATGTACGAGGTCGAAGGCGAAACTTGATCAACTTGAACAGGAACGTATAAAGAAGCGACTTAGATCTATTTAGGAGTTTCTTTTTGGATTGGTTCATTAACAAAATTTTGTACTGCCATTTTTACTGTTTTTTTGTTAAATATCTTTGATCCGGCTAATGAATTTAGATGTTTTGACCAACTGGGCATTGTTTGATTCTTGAATTATTATATTATAAACCAACCCAGATTTCGTCTAAAGTTTCAGTTTACTTAATGCTTAACCTGTTAAATTGAAGAACTTCAAAAGAAACAGAAGCAAAATAGTGCAGAAGTTTTGCCTACTTGATATTGCAAAAAGCTTTGATTAACTTTTCAGGATGAAATTAAGCAAGATGACACAGTAAATATCATACACTACAAGGAAAAGGTTCATTGAGATGATTGTTAGGTACAATTCATGGAGCATAAAATAAACAAGTATCATAGGGATTTCACTTTTATAAACAGAGCATATTCTAAAGATACAGGATTTTATGCAGAGTTCAAGAACCAGAGTCATTAAGCAACACTACAGATAGTGGAACTACCACACTACTTTTATATGAAAAATATTTGCCTCAAAATCCCATTGAATGAGATTCCAGGAAAATACCAACATAATGAAGAATATGATACTAAATTTTGTAAGAGCTCTACTAGATAGTATAGTCACAGCTTTCATGGTGGAGAGAATGATGGAAAGGAAGGGACAGACTTCAGAATAAACTTCCTAGTGTGCCATGTAGTGGATGAACTGCAATCATGATGTGGGGGTGAAACCCTCTTACAGTTTGGGGATGTTGGTTTCAGAGCAAGAGGTGGGCAATTGTGTTTCAGCACCTTTGGAGTTTCATTTTCTGGAATTGCCTGAAGATCTGATTCGAACTTGGGGCGACATGAGGACAAATCTGATGGGTCGAGTTCTTGGGTGGTGCACACCTGAGGAGATGACCTAACAAAAAGGGGGAAAGATTTCAAGAGCTTCCCGCTGTAAGCAAATGGCAGCCTGCAAAATGGGTGGATAGCCTTAACCAACTGAAGGAATCTATATAGTATAAGAAATACTGTAACTAATCTAAGGAAAGGTGAAATATACCTGGAAGTATTAGTGGATGGTGCTGAAAGATTTTGGTACTCCTCGCCTTTACTGATTACAACGGCAAGTGAATTTTCCTCTGGTGCTTTCATTTCACTGGTCTCTAAGGCCTCCACATCAAATTCAGATTCATCTCCTCCTAGTGGAACAGAAGGAAAGCTATATTAGAAAATACTAGAAAAGTGGAATGTATTTGCCAGTTGCCATGTCAGACATACTACCAAAGTAAAGAAATATATATGGAGGGGCAAAGGGGGGAAATAAAATGAACATCAGTTCCAAACATTAAGACTTGTACTCAACCCAAAAAATCACCAGAGAAAGACTCACCATCTTTCCTACCAAAACTGTTTTTACAACCTTCACATCTACAGTTGGAGGAGCATCCAACACCACCCTTTACAAAAGAAGAAAAAATAATAACCATTTCAGAATATATGAAGGAAAATTTCTATGCAGAATGAGCTAAACTGACAAACCTGGAAACATTCACAGTATTTCTTTAAGCAACTTGATTTTTTACAATTGCATCCTCTTTTATGCCTGGCTGAAGCAGGAGTCTTGTTAGTTTCACCCTGCATGAGCAACACCATGTTGATGTGATTAAAGTAGTGTTCCCAAAACATCCACTTATAAAAACTTAGCAAAATCATCATCAAAGCTCACTCTGCAAAAAGATAACTTAGCAAAGCATCACAACATTATGAGCCATGTCAAATGAGGTCTTGCTAAGAATTCAAGCTTGGCAAAGTGGGTTGCCAAAAAAAAAAAAAAGAAGTGGGTTGATAACCTTCCAAGGGAGTGTCATCAAGGTTCAACCCCTATTATTTAACAGAAAAAGAGTGATGGACCACAATAATGTTGAGCAATGAACTTTGATGTCATTGATGCTACTCCACTATCCAGAAAGTTAAGAATAGAGATAGAATCTAACCCTGGAGTCTGAAACATCGTCCATGCTTCTAATCACTTTGGGAGCAAATGCTAGTGGATTGCGAGATTCAATCTGTCTGCGAGTCTCTAAAACTACGTTCTCATGAATCGGCTTATTGAAGCAATCTTGACATGAACAAGGCTCAATACAATACAAACCCGCAGCAAAGCAGTCACAATATCTGTACCATAAATCATAGCACCTTAGAACTAGGTAAATATACGGAAAGCAGTTGAATACTAAGTACCAGAAACAGACACGATACAAGGGGCTGCCATAAGTAGCAATACTAACGAGACAGAGAGAACCAAGATAAGTCAAATTAAAATAACTAAATCAATGGAAACAAATTAAGAAACTAAAAATTGAAAATGATCATTTATACCACATTCCACTCTTCCATATTGGAAACTGATTCATTAAATAATCCTAGAAATCAGAAGTAATGTTCCCATAAAAGAAAAAAAAAGAAACCAGAAATAATGTAACCACTTTCTGTAATACAAATGAACTAAAATAGTATGAGGATGAGCTAATAGTCCTTCCTCTGTGATGAAGATCAATAAATTAAGGCACTTGCTCATCTAGGTTACCAATAAAACCAAAATCTTTCTTTAACTGTATGTCATTTCCAACCTTTGTCTGTCCTAGGCATATTAGGGATATGAACAACTGTGGTCAGTAGGTTCTATAATGTCAAATTTGTGATAAGTGCTGAGTACCAGTGGCACATGTTGCAGGTTGAAGCAATATTTCCAAGCTTCTAAAACTTTCAGTATTATAATTGAAACAGTTTTGTTTGAGATTAAAAAGTAAACTAAATGGCTTTTAAGATAGAACTGGCAAGCCTAAATCTTACCGCAGAAAGAGAATTGTAAAAACCAAGTTCATAGATATAATTATGAACATCGTTATAGCCTTAACTCCATGGTTTCGGGCTTGGGTATCTTATACTTATGTAGGATGTGATGTTACAAATTGTTGATTTGAGATGGGTTTTATTCCAATTAATTAAAGGGATGATGGTATTGGGTGCCACAAATGGAGAAAATAACCCTAAACAGACTTAACGCAGCACTTGAATGAGATGCACATTGACCCTAAATATAGGTTTAAATATATATGGTAGACTTACAGCTTCAAGCATTTTGACCTTTTACAGTTACAGCGCTTGCATGCTGTACTCTCATCTATATTTTCAAACTTTTGCCTGCACAATATTAAATTCAAGTCAACTTGCATATCAAGGTGTTTACATTCAAATGTAAAAGAGTTCTAATTTTATACATGCCTCTTCTTTTCAGGACTATTCTGGTCAGCCTCATTGCCACCAACAGTTGCGGGTGTCTGAGGTGAACTTTCTGTAACGATAACTTTGTTGTCATGAGGAACTTCACCACTCTTCATAGGGCTTGGGGTTACTTTACTAAGATGATTCTGACCTGCAGTGGAAACACTAGATGTTAAAGAGCCAATGTGCATATCAATTGCTTTTCAGAAACTAGAGTCTCCCTCTTAAGAAGTACCACCTTTTGAGGTGTTTGCAAGAGAATTCAAATGCAAACCAAAACCAGGAGCCTTCTCAAAAACTAGACAGCGCCGTCGTATGCTACGCTGCTGAGAGAGTAACAAAAAGCATAAGTACGGAAAGTATCTGACCAATACAAATGTGCCCATATCTCAGACACAACACTCTTATAGAAAGCATAAGGAACTTATGCGATTTAAGGTAAGCATTTCACAATAATTATCAATTGTGCTATATCTTTTCAATGCCTAAAAAGAGATCAACAATATATAATTTTATATAGTTTTATCTTATTTTGCAGTCTTAAAAAAAAAGCCTCTAACACAAGTATAGTTCAATTAGTTGACCTGACGGCAGGATTGCTTGCACTTTTCCTCCTTGTCATCCTTTTTCAACCCTGAATCACTGACTACAAGCTTGTCCACTAGACAAGTAGAAAGGATGGCAGGTGTCTGATCTGTTATCGGATCTGCTAATTCACTTTGCTTGCAAGAACCACTAGAATCACCAGTTTCTGCATTTCCTAAATTACTGGAATCATCTTGTGGCTGCAGGATAGCTGATGCAAAAGAGGTTGTCCCAGGGTCTGCATTTCTCTGATCCTGACCCTCAGTACTCTCATAAATAATGGAGGAATTGAGAGTCAACAAGTCAGCAACATCAGAAACAACTGCCACCCATTCACATCCTGCTGATTCTTCACTTGGGAAAATCCGACATATCTTACGCAAATCTCTTTCGTTTTCAAATGACTGTTGCCTCTCTTCCCATTGATCCTTGTTGCATTGCAAAGAAGACCCTTCTTCTCCGGCCACTTCCACACTTGTATTTTTCAGTATCTCATCACGAGGCACCATGCTACAATCAGGGCTCCCACAATCATATTTCAAGGTTCTTGGCAGCTCAATCGCTAAATTCGATTGCTCATCAAGTAGATCACTGCTAAGTCCTCTGGATGAACTACCATTATTGTCGCATTTCACTTGGTCATCATACACATGAGATGGCTGAACTTCTGAAGCTCCTTCATCAGTATTAGAGTCATTACCACTCTGAAGGACCCTAGAGTTTGAAGGTGCCAAGAAATGATGCCTGAGGGATGAAGGTAAACAAACAAACATCATTTAGAACAAATAAACGAATGAACTACTTAGAGCAATAAAGAAACATTTAATTTCACCTACCTTTTCACTGAAAACCTGGATTCTCTGTGACAACCAATCTGTGGGGAAGGAAACAAGGATGAAGGGGACAAAAAAGCTATTGAATTGAAAGCACTATCAGTCTGCCTGGACTTTGCTAGCTCAATAGGTGAAAGAGTGCTGATATATTTAAAGACAGGTGAATCCTGCAAAGCGAGAAACCAACATCTAAACCTTAGCACAGAAGTCTTAAATACTGACCAAAAAACAATCACATAGTGGAAGAAAACAGACAGTCGACCAACCAAGCAAGAAATAAAGCATTTCCTAAATTGGGACATAAGAAATACCCACATCGCCAACATTATCTAGTTCATATCACCTTTAATTATTTGTATAAGATTACAAAATCCCAACCATTAATTAACTTAGAGTCACTATGGCCCTGCATAAGTTCCATGTTGATTAAAATTGAAAAATTGTAAAACCGAAGTAAATCTAAATATGCTACAACGTGACTTTGGTCATATTTGTAAACATTTCCATTAGTTTTGTGCTAATTTTTCAACCTTTATGTTAATTCTGCAACTAACCTAAATTAATAGCAGTATTCTACCCTAAAACTAAAATTAAAGGGAAACAACAAGATAAATGAAAAAAACCCATCAGGAATTCAGATTTAAGTATCCAAAATTAACAGAGTATAAAAGGAGAAAACAAATTTAAACTAGCATCTGGTAAAACAACCTTTAAATGCAAAAACCCACATACCATATAAGGATTAGAACCTAAATCTAAACCTAAAATGAGAGAAACCCAAAAACCCTTTCATACAAAGTAAAGGGGGATTTAACTAATTTCCCGAGCAAGCAAACAAACAAACCTAACAAAACCCAAACTCGCAAAACTTCATTTGAAACCCAAAAAAAAAAGTGTGAAAAGTTATGGAATGAAGAGGGGGAAAAAAAAAAAGGTACCTCAAATTTGGAAAGAGAAGAAGATGGAGTGATCTGGGTTTTATCTGGAGTATCCATTTTCACCAAAATCTGAGCATCATCACTGTTTTGCTCTCTTTGAAGGCTTCTAAAGCTTATTCTTAGAACTCTCGGACACAGCGAAACGCTTCCCTTACTTTGTTTTTCTTCGTATTTGGTGGAAACCAATAAAGTCTTTCCGGAAAAAACAAAAATATTTTTGATTGAAGGAAGCGGGAAGGCGGGAAAAAAGGAAAAACCAAATTCCATTTTTTAATTCTTTTTTTTCTTTTTCCTTTTTATAAAATTTGTAAAGCGTTATAATTAATCATGGGCTAGCCCGTTCGGCATAATCGGCCCGAAATAAGATGGGCCTTTTGATTTCGGGCTGAAGGAATAGATCAATTCCAATTGGATTTGGGCTCTGGAGTTGGACAATTTTATGAAAATGAAGTTGAAATTTTGACTTGCAATGCCAAGAAATACAAAAGGAACAACATGCTGGGCAAAATTGTGCATTATAATTAGTTAATACTTAATATACTCACCTAATCTCCACCAAATTCCATATAATATTACAATTTTCAAATCAAATCTCCCATTATATTGCAAAGTCATATTTCACTGAGGGTGATCAGAGAGTGTGGTTGGGATATTTGCCATCACATATTTGTAATCTTTCTCCTTATTGATTTTCAATAAATTCCCGAATTTATATAAAAAAAAATCTCCCATTATAGTATATATACTATGTGATTGTCACACTTGGAAATGAATTATACAAGATTTTGGCCCGCGCCAAATGGCGCGGTTTTTTTTTTTTATTATTCATTTTAGAAGTTGTGTGTAATTACTAATTAGTCATTTTAGATTAATGTTTTAGAAAAATATGACAATTATGCAAGTCAACGAATTGGTAATTAAGATTAGTTATTTTAGTTGTTTTTATTTGGAAAAGTAAAGTAACGTGCATTACATAGGGTTAAAATTATAGCATATGGAATTTATAATAGAGATTTATGCATGGTTAAATAGATTAATATTAACAAAATATATTTACATATATTAATCGATTAGACCATTGTGATATGTTGTTTTATGTCTAATCATTATAAAGTTGTCTAGATATAGCATACAACAATATATATATATAGGCAAATTATACAATACACCGGCGGTGGAGTTTAGCAGACTACACAAGCGGGTTCTGAAGGGTGACATGTGTCCTCTAGGGACTAGATGGAAATATTTAAAACTTAATTAATTCAAAAAATGGACATGTGTCAACTCCACAACCCGCTTGTGGAGTCCAAATTTTACACCGCCGGTGTATCAAATAATTACCCATATATATATATATATATATATTGTG
>AWUE01015652.1:0-18067 GCA_001974825.2 Corchorus olitorius | reverse complement strand
GCAAATGGATCTTCCTATCTTTCCCTACCCTTCTCGGGAGTGATTATTAGGTGAACCAGGTCCACCACGTCATCCGTGGTCCCGACCAATAAGATTTTGACAAATCGGATTTTTTCTACAATTTCTAAAACCCTAGCCAATTCATATCATAAATTTAGGGACTTACCCTGTAAATCTCATCTGGTGAAACTAGGGGCTAAACCTGGTGCTAAATTCGTGCCTAAATTTTAGGAAGAAATCTGATTTGTTAAATTCTTATTGGTCGGGACCACGGATGACGTGGTGGACCTGGTCCACCTAATAATTTCTCCCTTCTCAGGCTTTCATGTAATCAAAGGACTTTAATACCATGTTCATCATTTAGTTACTGTGTGAACGTAATTAATGTTCTTCTTGGTTGAAATTACTAAGGATCCCATTTTTGGATTCATGAGGGGTTAGATATCAACTTTTTTGTCTTTTAACTTCATGTGTCTCACCTTACTATTTGTAAATTACTAAAAAGGGTTTAGTTCATTACCAAAAAGGGCAAATGGATCTTCTTTATTCCACCACCATTCTTGGGCTTTCATGTAATTAGAGGACTTTAATACAATGTTCTTCATCCGGATACTGTATGAACGTAATTAATGCTCTCCTCAAAAAGTAGAATTAATTTGGACAATCCAGGTTTTGGAGTTGGAACATTCCAAATGTTCTTCCTTTGTTCATGAAAAAGGAAATGTTTGATCATTTAATAAGGAGAGATAAATATCTTTGTTGTTTGTGAAAAAAAAATTCGGATTTTTTTTTTAAATAAAAATAAGATTTCACTAAAAGAAAATATATTAAAATAAAAATATTGAATTTTATTCCACGTCATCTGCCACATCATCAAATTTCATGTCGTTGGTGCCACATCAGCACGCTTGATGGTTCTGTCATGGCTCGATAACGTCAGGGACCGCGGGTGAACACTTTTGATAGTAGATTGACCATTTTGCAGAAAAAATTAGTAGAGAGACCAAAATGCAGAAACCGTACAGTAGATGGACCTTTGGGGTACTTTCACCCCTCGATTTACGTCTACACAAAATTAAAAACTTTTTAGATTAGTTTGGATTCCAACTTTTATTTTACTTGATTTCCAGTATTTATATTTCCAAGTTTCTTAGATGCTTTTACAAGAACTTAGGCTTCTTAGATTTATACTCCTTCCGTTCCTTTTTATCTGTCGGTAATAACCGAATTACACAAATCAAGGAAATTAGTTAGTGTTGGTAATTAAATTGATGAATTTGATAAAAGTTTAGCTTTACTTTCCTAACTTAACCTTAATTTATTTTCTATTTCATCCCATTTTTTAACACTCTACATCATTTAAAACTATAGAAAGTGAGATCTTAAATGAGGGTAATATAGACAACAAGATAATTTATGTCTAAAAATGACAGATAAAAAGAGACAAGCAAAACCGACAAATAAAAAGGGACGGAGGGAGTAATAAGTAAAGAGGATGTTCATGAATGCAATGCAATATTGAATATCTTTTTTTGTGAGAAGATGATTATAGTCTAATGAATTTATGAAATGATGATTTTTTCTGCAAGCTTATATTGCAATCTTCTATCTTTATTTGATAAATTAAACAATCAAAACTTTAAAAAAAAAAATGTTCGAAGCACAAGTGCGAGCTATTCAAATTAGAACATATTATATAGTAATTTTTTTTGTTCAAATAAAAAAGAATCTTTTGGTGGGCGTCATCGACCCCAAGGGTTTATTGTCCCCTACTCCCTCTTAAATCCTGGGAACTCCATGGCGATAGGCACACCTATGGGCAATAATGAGGCGTGCCAAGAGTAAATCTTAACAAAGAGTAGGAACAAACAAGAGTTTATGTAAGAAAAATATTGCGTTTAGATACTATATAATTTGGTGCAGGCTAAATCCGGAATAATAAATATATCGTGGACATATATAGTGTAAGGCTTTGAATAAATACAGAAAGTGGATCAAAGCAGAAAAAATGAGTTTAAAAGGGAAAAATGAGAAAAAAAAAAAGGTAAAAAATGAGAAAAATAAAGAAAAAAATGAGAAAAAAAGGAAATTAAAGATTATTACACATGATTGCAGGCTCAACTTGCAAATTGATTGCAACTATGAAAGCTGTAACACTTTAGGGATTGGTTGACCTTCAATAAATAAAATGCATTTCCTAAGCACATGAGCTCAATGGAATCTTTAAATGAAAAGATTCCATTGAGCTCATGTGCTTACGAATCTTATAATTTATTAATGATCAATATGTTAACAATAATGTTTTAATTTTTAACTTGATTTTAACATGGGATCTTTTGGCATTGATTCCGTTTTCTGTTGCCAATTTTCTATTTTTGGAAATAAAACAGTGAAAACATGTTTGGCAGGTTATTTTCGGTTTTCAAAAATTTTGGAAACAGAATCAATATTTTGGAAAAAAGTGAAATTGTACTTTCATGTTTTTCCAAAACACTTCCAAAACACAGAAGCACAGTCATGAACAGTAACTCACATAAATTTTCACTTTTTTAAAAAAAAACTTTTTATTTGACAACAAAATTATATATCCAAACATATTTTTATTTTAAAAAAATTGACAACGTAACAAAAAAAAACAGAAAAACGAAAATGATACCAAAAGGCGCCTATATTATGAATATGTAGGTCCAATTATCCTTTCCCCCTATAGCTAGAAGTTATATAACAAAAAACAATAATAATTGGAAGTGAAAGTACTAAAAAATAAGTCAAAAGATTTAATCTTATTAATTTGATTATTATTTGGCTTGGTTTTTTCGTCATTTCAATATTGTTTTTTTTGGTTATTCTCACAAACTTCTAAGGGCATTTTTGACTTTCTAACAAACTTCTAAGGGCATTTTTATTGCGCGAACATGTTCTTGCACTTGATATGGAATAGTGCCCAATCAATTTTCAAAATATTATTGGTGACTTATGGGTTTGTCAAATGAGGATGATGACCAATTACTTAAGATTATCCGACCAAAAGACCGGTCTAAAGAATTAGCCTCATTAACCTAAGAACAAATTGATAGGGGTATTTTGATCATTTCATGCTTGATTTTTTGTTATTTGAGTTAAAGACCAAGAGTATTTTGGGAAGTTTGAAAAAAAAAAAAAAAATCCTCCGACCAGTTTTTTGGTCGGATCCTTATTTAAGTCCAAATCTTTCAAAACATATGACCTAAAGCAATTGGTCATCATCCTCATTTGGCAAACCCATAAGTCACCAATAATATGTTGAAAATTGATTGAGGACTATCGTATGTCAAGTGCAAGAACATGTTCGCGCAGTGAAACGTGCGGGAAATAAATAAAATTTGGAAGTAAAATGCCTTGGCATCAGGGAAAACGAGGCTGCTCTGATTTCTTCCAAGTGAGTTTGATTTTGATGGTGCCATTATTTTTCTCAATATAGTACTTGCATATTTTGCATAAGTCCACTCTTTTATGTTAATATATGTCCCTCGAACGAAGTAACATGTTTTTTTGGCATTGATCCCCGAAGTATACTGTATACTCACATTTTCTTGTTTTTTTTTGTTCATGTTCTTTCATTTATAAAGCTTGCGATTGGATGTTTGGGAAAATATGAATTTCGTTGAATTGTTCTAAACATCCAGCTAGTATTAATGAATTTTTTTTTTAGCAAAAGTTATTTATGAAATCTTTTGTTCTGTAATTATAACTCCAATGAAATGTGATGAGAATTGCAATGAACTTTTTCATAAAATGGAGAATGAAAAATGAAAATCTAATGAGAATGGGAAGTGAATGCAATTATAATCTCTGGGTCTCTTTCACAAAAATTCTGTTTCAAAGCATTACTTTTAACGGGCAATGCTGCAAATTGCAAAACCGATATACTAATTGGCATGATTTCTCATATTCATCTAATTAACGTTACTTGTCTCTCATAAAATTACCAGGATATTGTAATTTGCATGCATTTCCATTTCAAATTTCAATCTCAGACAAGGAAAAAAAAACTTCATAAAATTTGTTGTCAAATTACTTTTAAGTTTTCATGGCCAAAAAAAATTACTTTTAATTTCAGGTTTAGCCCTAGTTATAAATAAGAAGGATTTGCATAGTAAATCCCCTGATTTTAAGGTATTATTAAATAGGGTCTTAGAAATTATGACAACTTTTTCCATTGTCTCTTGATCTCTTCTTCTCGTCATCAGGAGAAGAGATAAATATTGAGCATACAACAATTTGGGAATAACTCGTATTTCGGCCCCAAAATAAACAATCTCTACCCCTTGTCTGAGCTTTAGGTATCGTGGCGCCATAAAGCCAAGCTCAATTTTTATATTAGTTCCTGTTAGCTAAGATTAAGGAATCCCAAAGTTATGGTGCTTTATATTAGTTCGTGTTAGCTAAGATTAAGGAATCCCAAAGTTATGGTGCTTTATATTAGTTCGTTTTAGCTAAGATTAAGGAATCCCAAAGTTATGGTGCAAAAAAAAAAAAAAACTCAAAGTTATAATAATGTCTTTAATTTTTTTCAGCCGACAATGTTAGGTGTGCAAAATTTTCAAATGTTCCTTTCTATAAAATAAACCTTCACATCATTTCGGAAACTCATCAAGCTTTTTCTATAAGAATTTCTCTTCCTTTCTTTCTTTCCACTGTTACCAAATGAGTGAGGCAATGGTAGAGGCATCATCACCCTTATCGAAAGATGAGTTGATTGCTTTCATTGAATCAATCATTCTAAATGAAAACCAGCAAGAAATGGACCCATTCTATGTCTTAGATTTGGGTGCTCTTAACCCCCTTTTCCAAACTTGGACTCAAAACCTTCCCATGGTTCAACCATTTTATGTTGTCAAGTGCAACCCAAACCCTGATTTCCTCAAACAAATGGCAGCTCTTGGCGCCGGCTTTGATTGTGCAAGTCGTGCCGAAATCGAATCCATTTTATCCCTCGGAGTCTCGCCTGATCGAATCATTTTCGCCAGCACATGCAAGCCTGAGGCTCACATCAAGTATGCTGCAAAAGTTGGTGTCAACTTGGCAACATTTGATTCAATATACGAACTCGAAAAGATCAAGAAATTGCACCCCAAATGTTCCTTGCTAATCCGAATCAAATCCCCACAAGCAACTAGTACTAAATTCGGTGCCCATCCTGACGAAATCATGCCTCTTCTTCAAGCTTCGCAAGCAGCAAATCTCCAAGTTGTTGGCGTTTCATTCCATATTGGAAGCAGAGCAGGAATTAACTTGAACGCACTTGAAGATGCCATGGCATCAGCAAAAACAACATTCGAAACCGCAATTCAACTTGGCATGCCGGAAATGAATGTACTTAACATCGGCGGAGGTTTCAAATCCGGTCCAAATTTTACTGACGAAGCAGCCTTGGCAGTCAAAGTTGCTCTGCAAAAGTATTTTCCTAATCAGGTTGGCTTAACAATCATGGCAGAGCCTGGTCGCTTCTTTGCTAAAGAGCCTTTCACATTAGCAACCAATGTTATAGGGAAGCGAGTTAGGGGTGAGATTAAAGAGTATTGGATTAACGATGGCATTGCAGGGTCTATGAAATTTTTGCAGTATGACCTTGATAATCTGATCTGTACTCATCTTCTTGCCAACAATGGCAGCAGCAACAACGAAAAAAACCCAACATCCAAAGGGCTTAAGACATATGATTCCACTGTCTTTGGACCGACATGTGATGCAGCTGATACGGTTTTGGAAGGGTTCCAGCTGCCAGATATGCAAGTTGGAGATTGGCTGGTGTTTCATAACTTGGGTGCTTACTCTTCTTGCCTTGGGAGTGATTTTAATGGGTTCAAAACATCAGCCATTCCAACTTTCCTTGCTCACCTGGATAATAAAAATAGCTCATAAGTTGGCATATCTCTGGTGCCAAAGTAAAATAAAGTTGCCATGTCTCTTGCAATCAACTTCATGATTAGTTATTTAGCTTATATATGTTTGTATCAATAAATGTTGCCGTGAATCTTTGAACTAAAAAGGTTGAAGTATATATTCATCTAGATCTCATCACTTCTGATTCATTACCAAATCAATGCAAAAAAGTAATATAGAAACTACTACTGAAAGAATATGCTACCTCTAAAGGTATTCTACAAGCGGCTCAAAAGAGCAAAAGTCAAATCCTACTAATGTAGTGTTACTTCATATACTTGTGAATTTGATAAAATTTGAGCCAATTCACTCTTCATCGCATTTCAATATCTATACCGGTTTAGATGGGTTCAAGCTTGATCCCTAGGCCTTTGGGAGAGAGAAGTTCAGGAGCTATGCAGGAATGGCTTGATGGGCTAGATGGATTTGAACCGTTACTGGATGAGGTAGCTAAAGGAGATTGTCTCTGAAAACCAAACCCTATCAGAAAGAACTCCATTGGAACAAGCATGGCTAATAATGGGTGCTCTTCTGTTACCAATGAGCATAAAGAACAGAAAACAAGCACATTATTAACAACATCGAGCTTTTCTTCTTGTCTATACTTCCTATTCTTCTATAGATACTGTATAGGTGAACATAATCAATGTTTCAAGATACAAAATTATGTGTCTATGAAAAAACTAAAAGCTTTTGCCATTAATTAGTTTCCATTCACTCGGCTAATAAAGGAGAAATAAGAAAAGAATGATCAACTTTGCAATGAGATATATACCTCGACAAGAGTGCAATTCTTTCTCCCTATTTTTGGTACTAATATGGGTTGCTTTCACCCACAAAAATAAGAGTCTTACACTGCGACTTCTTCAAGTCATCTAATATACTTCACAAATCAGAATCAATGCCATTGCAAATATTTTACTTAGCTATAGGAAAGCAAGAAAAGAGGTGTGCAGTGTGTGCTTCCACATGCAACTACTCATAATACTCATAATACTTAGCTATAGTATTGATATCAAAGTTTTACAGACAGCATGAAGCAGAGCAATCAACAGCATCAATTTACTACTCATAATATCTCAACTTGCTTTATGTTAGAACTAGAATAACCACATGGCAGGAAGCAGGGGAAACAGCAGGGGAGACGAGTTAACTATAGTTTATAATTCAATGCCATGATTTTCCATTTCCTTCACAGTAAACTAGGAATAGTATCAGTAAGAGATGAGGGAAAGAAAATTGAGGGCAGGCAAGACAAAGATAAGTGAAATGAACTTTACTTATTAATTGCTTGAAGCAAGCGCATAACATTCAAACTTGGCCTTTCATCTAGCAATTGCATCGACATAACCACAAGAATGTGTGTCAGCTCTTGTATTAGATTTAACTTCTTGTTTCATGTATAGATTGGCATCATCTACAATGCAATGTAATCACTTCTCATTCTTACATCAATAGCCCAACCAAGTCAAATTCCCATGTTGATTAAGATTGAACAATTGTAAAACCGCAGTGAATCTAAATATGTTACAACATGACTTTGGTTACATTTGTGAAAATTTCCATTAGTCTTGAACTAATTTTTCAACCTTTATATTAATTCTGCAACTACCCTAAATTAATAGCAGTATTCTACCTTATAATTAAAAATTAAAAGGGCAATAACAAGATAAAAGAAAAAAACCCATCAGGAATTCAGATTTAAGTATCCAAAATTAACAGAATATAGAAGGAGAAACAAATTCAATCTAGAATATGATAAAACAACCTTCAAATGCAAAAACCCACATGCCATATAAGGACTAGAACTCAAATCTAAACCCAAAATGAGCGAAACCCAAAAAACCCTTTCACACAAAGCAAAGGGGGATTTAACTAATTTCCGAGCAAACAAACAAAACTAACAAAACCCAAATTCGCAAAATTTCATTTGAAACAAAAAAGGAAGTGGAAAGTTATGGATGAAGAGGGAAAAAAAAGTACCTGAAATTTGGAAAGAGAAGAAGATGGAGTGATCCGGGTTTTATCTGGAGTATCCATTTTCAACAAAATCTGAGCATCATCTCTGTTTTGCTCTCTTTGAAGGCTTCTAAAGCTTAGGCTTTAGAGCTCTCGGTCCTCGGAGCCTCAAGAGACACAGCGAAACGCTTCACAAGCAAAAATATTTTTTGATTGAAGGAAGCGGGGAGGCGGGAAAAGTGAAGAACCAATTTTTCCCCCTTTTTCGTATTTTTAAAATTTGTAATCGGCCCGAAATAAGGTGGGCCTTTTGATTTTGAGTTAAAGGAAAAGATCATTTCCAATTGGATTTGGGCTCTGGAGTTAGGACAATTTTATAAAAAAGAAATTGAAATTATGACTTGCAATGCCAAGTTGCCAACAAACACAAAGGAACAACATGCTGGGCAAAATTGTGCATTATGATTAGTTAATATTCTCCTAATCTCCGCCATTCCAAATCAAATCCCCCAATATAGTGTGTGTATATATATATATACTAGTCTCTACTTCCACGTGCATTGCACGTGATACTCGTGTTTAAATTAAATGAAAATTATAATAATAATTGAAATTTATTATACGTAGAGCTGTCAAAATCTGACCCGAATCCGATAACTCGTCCAATCCGACATAACCCGATTTGACCAAAAAAAGTAAACGACTCAAACTCGTCCTATTCAGACACGACAAACCCGTATATGCAGTTTGCTAAACTTCACCAGTAGTTAAAATATTCAAGGTTGATCCAATTGACCTAAATCTAGACCCGAAAAATCCAAAACCTGAATGACCCAAGGTCAAAACTCGAATCCTCCTGACCCAAGACCTAGTAGACCTGAACCTAGATGAGCCGAAACCCGAATGACTCGAGAAAATTACCTGACTCATTTGACTTAGAACCAGATTTAAACTACCAATACACACTACAAAAATAGAAAAACAAAGTCAATCACAAAAATTAGATTTTAAATAAATTTTTAACTTAATTTGTTAAAAAAATTTAAATAGTTAATGATTAGCCAACTTATTTTAACTTTTAAACTTGATAATAATATTTTATTAGTTTATATAATAATTGAAATGGATCCATAACTACCAAAAAAATCTCCAATATTTTAAAAGTAAAATGGTAAAAATAAAATATTTATTAAAAATATTCAATTTAATCGAATAAATATAGAGTTTTTAGTAGAATAATTGTAAAAGTTTATTTCTAAAAATATTGTAAGAGAATATATTTTAAAAATTCTAATATATCTAAGTTTTTTTTAATTAAAATAGTAAAATGATAACAACAAAATAGTTATAAGGATATTAGATTTAATTAAATAAAAATAGAGTTTTTAGTTGAGTAAAACTATAAAAGTATATTTAAAATTTTCTAATACATCTAAGTTTTTTTTAATTAAAATAGTAAAATGGTAAAAATGACATAGTTATAAGAATGTTAGAATTTTTTTAATTATACAGCAAGTTTTTATCAAGCAAAAAATTAATTATAAGTTAAATAAAATAATTGCACATTAGGGAAATAATAAAGTTTAATCATAATACATTATTATAAACTATCAAATAGTAAGATGTCAATCATAATAATTTTATAAATTAAAATGGTAAAAATATAATAATTATAAAATATTGAATTTAATTAAATGAAAATAGAGTTTTTAGTAGAATAAAACTCTATATTTTGAAAAAATAGTACAATGGTAAAAATAAAGTAATTATAAAGATATTAAATTTAATTGAATAAAAAATAGAGTTTTTAGTAGAATAAAACTATAATAGTTAAGTAATGGCATTTAAGAAATATGTTTGAAAAATAAGGATATAATGGTCGATTCAATTAAGAAAATAAGGGTATAATAGTCAATTCAAAAGTTTTACAAAACTCGTACTTTTATATATAGTATAGATATATATATATATATATATATATATATATTATGTGATCATCACACTTGAAAATAAATGAATCAATTTTTGAGGAGGATATGGAATGTCATTACAATCAAATATACTTTTATATACTTTTATTTGATGAGAATTGACAAAAATAAACCATTACTTTCATGATGCCAAAAAAAAAACAAAAACCATTAATTTCATGAGGTAAGGTAACAAGTTAACAAATTCCAATAAAACCCATAAAGGGGCACAAAGTCTATACAAAGGGTGGGTTTTGACATGCAATGGGACTTTGAACCTGAAACCTAATGATTTCAAAGAGCATGTACTTATCATTGAGCATGCACTTACCATCGCGTCAAAGTCTTAAGTGGAAATATAAATAAATTATATTATATATTAGTCAATACATAAAAAAAATTAGGGTTTAATGAACATTTCCTCCGAACTTTCACAATAGGACATTTTCTCCTTTGAACTTTTAATTTTGAAATTTCACCCCTAAACTATCAAAATGGAGACAATTTCCACCCAGCCGTAAAAAATTGCTGATGTGGCCCCTCCAAAAATACTGACACATCAACATCTCTTGGGCAACTTAATGAGGAACTTGTCTCGATTTTAATTATTAATTAATAGTTTAAGGGATGAAAATTCTAAATTAAAAATTCAAGAAAAAATGTCTCTTCTATAAAAGTTTAAGGGTGGAAATGGGCATTATGCTAAAAAATAAGTTAAATATTCATCTAATCTCCACCAAATTCCAAATAGAGTAATGCTACATGTCGAACTAAATTGTTACCACCAAATGATCCCACCATAGGTAGCACAATTATAACCACTAATATCCTACTACAATAAAATTTGAATTTGTTTCTATTGAAATTGAGACTAAACACACGTAAGGAAATAATATTTGGTAGGACAAAAAAATTATTGTCACTTTCACCAAAAAAAAATTTATTGTCACAAATAATATTTCAATAAATCTCCCATTATAGTATATGTATCATGTGATCCTCACACTAGGAAATAAATGAATTATATATATATTAGTCAATATACATCAAAAACTTTCGGCCAAAAAAAATACATAAAAAAATAATTAATACTCACCTATTCTCCACCCAATTCCAAATAATATTTCAAATCAAATCTCCCATTATAGTATAGTATATAGTATATATATAGTATATAGTATATATATCATGTGATCCTCACACTTGGAAATAAATTAATTATATATATTAGTCAACAATCATAGTCTATTGATTAATTGATTCCAACCAATACTCTTCTTAATAAAATTGTACTTAGAAGTATCGAGTGCCTTCCTCTCAACCAAACTTATAACAATGTCTTTAATTTGTTTTTGCCAAGTCTTGACAATGTGTTAGGTTAGGTGTGGAAACTTTTTCAAATGTTCCTTTTTCATAAGGCTTATTAGACAATTTGACTCCTAAACTTATAAAAAATGAACAAATTATCCCTTAAACTCCCAAAATGGTTAATTACACACTCGAACTTCTAAAAAAGGATAAATTAGCCCTTTGTTTCTTTTGGATAGAAATTTATTAAATTCCATTAACAATCGAGCAGAAATTGGACGAAATATATCGGAATCATGCCAATTTCCTTCCAAAATGAAGGAATGACTAGTTTATTATTTTTTTTTACAAGTTCAAGCACGCAATTGGCAATTTTAGAAGTTTAAGAGCTAATTTGTTTTTTTGTTTTGTTTTGTTTTTTTCTTGCAAATTTATGTGATCAAAAACTCAAAATGTCTACTAAGCCTTTCTATAAATAAACCTTCACTTCATTTTGGAAACTCATCAAGCTTTTTGTATAAGAATTTCTCTTCTTTTCTTTCCACTAAGGGATTACTATTTATCACCAAACAAATGAGTGAAGCATTAGGCCAACCAAGGGAGGAATCACCCTTATCCAAGGATGAGTTGATTGCTTTCATTCAATCAATCATTCTCAATGAAAACCAGCAAGAAATGGAGCCATTTTACGTCTTGGATTCGGGTGTTGTCAAGAACCTTTTCCACACTTGGACTCGTGAACTTCCCATGGTTCAACCATTTTATGCTGTCAAGTGCAACCCAAACCCTGCTTTCCTCAAACAATTGGCAGCTCTTGGCACCGGCTTTAATTGTGCAAGCCGTGCTGAAATCGAATCCGTTTTATCCCTCGGAGTCTCGCCTGATCGAATCATTTTCGCCAACACTTGCAAGCCTGAGTCTTACATCAAGTATGCTGCAAAAGTTGGTGTCAACTTGGCAACTTTTGAATCACAAAATGAAGTCGAAAAGATTAAGAAATGGCACCCCAATTGTTCCTTGTTGATCCGAATCAAAGTCCCCCAAACGAATATTAGATTCGGTGCCCTTCCTGACGAAGTCATGCCTCTTCTTCAAGCTTCAAAAGCAGCAAATCTCCAAGTCGTTGGAGTTTCATTCCATATTGGTGACAGATCAGGAATTAACTTGAATGCACTTGAAGATGCCATGGCATCAGCAAAAACAACATTTGAAACCGCAATTCAACTTGGCATGCCGAAAATGCATATACTTAACATCGGTGGGGGTTTTAAATCGGGTCCAAAATTTACTGACGAAGCAGCCTCGACAGTTAAAGTTGCTCTGCAGAAGTATTTTCCTAATCAGGTTGGCTTAACAATCATGGGAGAGCCTGGTCGCTTCTTTGCTCAAGAGCCTTTCACATTAGCAACGAATGTTATAGGGAAACGAGTTAGGGGTGAGATTAGAGAGTATTGGATTAACGATGGGGTTTCAGGGTCTATGAAAATTTTGCAGTATGACCGTGATAATGTAATCTGTATTCCTCTTCTTGTTAACGAAAAGTACCCAACATCCAAAGGGCTTAAGACATATGATTCCACTGTCTTCGGACCGACATGTGCGGCGGCTGATACGGTTTTGGAAGGGTTCCAGCTGCCAGATTTGCAAGTCGGCGATTGGCTGGTGTTTCATAACATGGGTGCTTACACCTCTTCCCTTGGGAGTGATTTCAATGGGTTCAAAACATCAGCCATTCCAACTTTCCTTGCTCATCACTTGGATAATTAATATAAATAGCTCATAAGTTGTGATATCTTTGGTGCCAAAGAAAAAGAAAGTTGATTCAACATCATGATTAGCTTATATATAGGCTTTGTATCAATAAATGTTGTAAATCTTTGAACCATGAAGGAGAAAAATGATGAAAAACCAATGCTGATTCTTCATTTCAATATCTGAACTTACAAAGTTTTCATCTGTACCATATCCAAGTATATTACAAAATGAATCTTCCCTCTCAAAAGAATGCTCCTATCCTCTTTGAAGTACAAAAGATGCCATCGAATTTTTTATCTACAATCAGCATCAACATATGAATGCGCTCCCACCCTAAGAACATCAAAATCTTCTCCCACCAATACAATGAAAGAATATGCTACCTCAAAGGTATTCTACAAACGGCTTAAATGAATAAAAGTCAAATCCTACTACTGTAGTGTTACCTCATATACTTGTGAATTAATAAGTGCGAGCCAGTTCACTCTTCATCGCATTTCAATATCTACACGCGTTTTGATGGGTTTAAGCTTGATCCCTAGGCCTTCCGGAGAGAGAAGTTCGGGAGCTATGCAGGAATGGCTTGATGGGCTAGAAGGGTTTGAACCATTACTTGATGAGGTAGCAAAAGGAGGTTGTCTCTGGAAACCAAATCCCATCAGAAAGAACTCCATTGGAACTAGCATGGCTAATGGGTGCTCTTCTGTTACCAATGAGCCACATGCTTTGACCTGATAAAGAACAGAAAACAATCACATTATTAACAACATTGAGCTTTTCTTCTTTCCTAAATTTCCTATTCTTCTATAGATACTGTATAGGTGAACATAATCAATCTTAGCATCATGTTTCGAGATCCTTGGCCAAAATTATGTGTCTACGAACAAACTAAAAGATTTGCATTAACCAGTTTCCATTGACTCGGCTAATAAAGGAGAAATAAGAAAAGAATGATCAACTTTTCAACGAGATATGTACCTCAACAAGAGTGCAATTCTTTCTCCCTATTTTGGTACTCATATGCACAGATTCTGGGTGAAATGGGCTGCTTTCACCCACAAAAATAAGTGTTTTACACTGCAATTTCTTCAAGTCATCTGTAAGGTCGTGTCTCCTGCATATATGCATGTAAACTTCACAATCAATGCCATTGCAAATATCTTACTTAGCTATAGGAAAGCAAGAAAAGACAGGTGTGTTCCTACATGCAAGTCTGAGCCTTCATTTTTCTTGGAACAGAAGTTAGTAAGAGATGAGGGAGTAAAGAGAGAAAACTGAGGGCAGGCAAGACACAGAAAAGTGACATGAACTTACTTATTAATTGCTTGAAGCAAGCGCATAACATTCATACTTTGCCTTTCATCTAGCAACTGCATTCACATAACCACATGAATCAGCACAAGTTCATATTTTATTAGTTAAATTAAAAATATGGATGTGTGTCAGCTCTTGTATTAGATTTAAATCTTGTTTCATGTATAGACTGTATATCTATTATTTATTTCCTTACTTTGAGGCAAGCTTGGATGATCTCAGATTCTGCACCATGCACACCGGACCTAAGTTCCTACAAGAAGAATTCCACAATTACTACATTAACAAATAATAGCATAAAGTTTGCAATAGTATGGTGGCTTGCATTACCTTACTAAAATAGCGCTGAAGAAGGCATTCTTTTAACACCCCGCACATACCATAGAAGTATAACAAGTTCATCAAGACCTGAAAAGAGAAAAAATTTATACAAAGGAAATTCACCACAACTATTATTAATGAGATGTCTAGCAAATTTGAACCTTGTTGTATAGCCATTCAGTCCATGTAGGAGCTTTGCAAATAGGAGACACAAGAATCAATCCAAGCACTCGCTCTGTATATTTCATCTGCCACAGAAAATAAAGATACATGTGTCAGAATACCAGCACATAAAATATTTGCTGATTTTGGTATTGCATTCAAACTTACTGCAAATAGTGTAAGGATGTAAGCACCAGCTGTTACACCCAAGCATAGAACCCTTTTCAGCCTGACATTAAAAACAAAAATCAGTTAAAGGAAAGAGTGGGAAAAAGATATTTCCCAGAACGAGGTGGTAGCACAAACATAAGTACAAATCATTCATGAAATCTAGTGCAGAGCAAATGAATTCCACTGACATCTTTTAGGTGCTTAATGAACTAACCATCTGCTATATTTATCATATTTGACAGAAAAAAGCACCTAAGAATTAAGAAATAGCTGAAAGATTTAGCACACTTCTAATACTAATTGATATTCATATCAAGCATTGACCAAAGACATGTGACATCAGAGATCAGAGTATCAGACCAATGGAAGTCAATGGTCAACAGAAAGGTAGCATATACCTTTAGCAGAATAAATCTTATATTGTAGGAAAGAATGACAGTTAATCAAATCAAGCAAGCACATGCCATTAATGAGTGTAGGATGACCATCATTATCCCAAAACCATTATGAATGTGCTGGAACAGAAAGAAAGAAAGAAAGAGCATACATAGAACTTGAAGGAAAGAATGACAGTTAATCCAATCAAGCAAACACATGCCACAACTCGTTGTAAAGTGACCATAATTATCCCAAAATCATTTTGACTTTGTCGGAACAGAAACCTTCCAATTGAACCTCGTTTAAAGAATAAACATGGCAATATCACATGAAGTCCTGAACTTGTCCATTCATTTATAAAACTAAGAAGTAGAAAAAGAGTGAAACCGACAAGCAAGCATTCACATACCCAAAGAAATCAAGCACTTCTGCAACCTGATCTGCTAAGTCATCCACACTGAGCAGGGGAGCATCTGAAGATATCACATTAGCTCCTAACTGCAAAAACTCTTAAACAAATGGCATACAGATTTTATTAGTATCACCCAAATTGGGGAAAAAAGAGCTGAAAAGGTATGTAGCAATTGAAACAACAACTCATAGTTTGAACAAACCCATTCCTCACACTGACCTCATGTCCTGGAGCATCAATGTGGTAAATACAAAAATTATGAAGCAACAAAGAAGCTGCATCTGGGCAAACGAATAGGCCTTGGAAACAAGACATATCTATGGAAAGCAAGAAAGCAGAAAACAAACCATGTATCAAATTATAATTACAGCTCAACAATTTGAACTCAAATAGGTAATCCGAAACCCAAAATTAATAATCATTGAAGTCAAAAACAAGAATAGCCCCCATAGCAGAATTTCATCAAACAATGATGGCACACTTTAAAAGCTGCAAACTCAATTCAAATTCAACATATATGAAGTAAAAGAAGCAAAACCCATTATAGCTAACCAAAAAGAAACATCAAAGATTCAATCTTTCTATTGAAAAAAGAGGAAGAAGAAACGAAACATACAGTTGAGAGCAACATCTGGGTAAGTTATCAAAGCAGGCTTCTCTTGATCACCACTCACAAAAACAGATAAAGACCCTCTACTTGTTTTCACCAAAAACTCCTGAAAATAAATGAATTGCTTGAAAATGCGCAAAAGGAGAGGAGAAAAAAGATTGAAGCTTTGTTATTGGCTGTTTTGTTAGTTATTTAGTTACTTTACCTTCCCTCCAAAAGGAACCATATCATCAATATCAATGGAAACTGAGTCGCTTGACTCGCCCATGATTGGATTTCTTGTCTTTTCACTCGCTGTGAAGAAACTCAAATGAAACGAAACTCAACGGGTGAAGTCACTGAGTTGGAGGTCCGAGTCCCACCTTCCTTCCTTCTTCTTCCTTCCTTCTTTGGCTGTGTTCTGAAAGTGTTAAAAATTTTCATTTTTGATATTCACTTAAATGACGAAAAAACCCTCAATTGTGCTCCGAATTACACAATCAGCCTATTACTCTTGTAGTTGAAATGACTCCTTTGCCATTTGTCAACGTGTTGAACCCTTGTCGTTTTCTTTTGTTTTTAGTTGAGGGCGAGTGACCGTTAGAGGCAGATAAAACGGTCAATTGAGGGCAATTTCGGGGGAACAGGTGATCGAGGTAAAACGGCGCCGCTTGAAGGGCTATACAGTAATTTCAATAATGGTATCAAACAGCTGGATGCCACCTGGA
This sequence comes from Corchorus olitorius, assembly GCA_001974825.2. NCBI lineage: Eukaryota > Viridiplantae > Streptophyta > Magnoliopsida > Malvales > Malvaceae > Corchorus > Corchorus olitorius. Next base: position 1,075 of record AWUE01015652.1, on the reverse strand, counting down.
AGCCGCTAAAAGGAATACTCGAGAGGAAACCTATCAATAGTGCGCCAGCTCATCATTGGCCATGCTTATTTTATTTTCGTATTTTATTTAATTAATATTTATTCACATAAAGTTTAATATCTTTTTCTTTATGCCCAAATAAAAAATCATAATAATATTTAGGTTGCTTGATCTAAGACAATCCCATGTGTCATCAAAGACAAAATGTAAGGTTTATTTCATAAAATTGGGTTTATACTTTATGGAATATAATTCCTTTTGAAATGCTAATAATATTAATTATGGAAAATGGCCATACTATTTCAATAGTTTTGAAGATTTTTTTTGTTTACATTTTAATTTATCTTAGATATATCATAGAATTATTAGTGGTGTACTGTACTATGTAGCATTTAATTAGGTTTGTAAAAATAGTTTGACAACATAATATTTGTATTAAATTGAATTGAGGAAATGACACAAAAAAAATTATTTTTAATAGTAGAAATACAAGAAATATTAACATGACCAAATAAAAGGGATTCGATCCATTTTATTTTAAATAATATCTTAAATTTGAATCTCACTGATAAAAATTAAACATTTGAAAAGTTTATCCGTTTGAAATTTGATGTAACTTAATTTTGAATTAACCAAGACCTGATTATCGAATATTATTGGACTTGTATAAAAAAAATAATGCTAAAAGCAATTATGAAATTGAGCTAATTATTTGAATTTTCTTAATGCATTTCATTATAAGAAAGAAAAGAACAAGCAAAATAATTTTAGTAGCTATTTCTAACTTCAAACAAGACATTATCTCTTCTTCATACATATATGTATACTAATATATAGTAACATGTAAAATTATGGCAAAAAAAAAACTAAAATCATGTAAAAGAAAAAAAAAACAGAGAGAGACATGAGTTATGGATCGTTGATTGGGCTGTCTGTTACATTGGGATCCAAAAACGCGTTTAGAAACGCTAATCACGGCCGCTATCACAAAAACTCCAATGGGCCCATTCATCAACATAAGACCAAAAAAAAGCCTACTTTTAGGCAAAACAACATTCCTTTTCCTTTTCTTTTT
>AWUE01015651.1:0-33907 GCA_001974825.2 Corchorus olitorius | reverse complement strand
CCCGAATGATCAAGAACCCGAGTGACCTGAGGTCAAAACCCGAATCAGCATGACCCTAAACCCAGCAAACCCGAGACCCGAATGACCTGAACCAAAATGAGCTGAAACCCAAATGACCCGAGAAAATTACCTGACACATTTGACCTGATCCAAGATGACTCGAACCTGAAACCCGTCCAACCCGCCCAATTGACTTTTTTTTTTGCATCAACTCCTATAACTTTATAAGTCAAAGGAAGTAATTGTATGTTACTCTTTTTTTTATTTTTAAAAATTTTAAATTCTTGTTATACACTCCAATACATTAAACTACCAATACGTACACTTCAAAAATAGAAAAAATCAATCACAATAATTAAATTTTAAATAAATTTTTAACTTAATTAGTTTTAAAAAATATGAATAATTAATTATTAGGCACCTTCTTTTAACTTTCAAACTTGATAATAATACTTTTATTAGTTTAAATTATAATTGAAATGGGTCCAAACTCCAAACCTACCAAAAAGTCTCCAATTTTTTTAAATTAAAATGGTAAAAATAAAATATTTATAAAAAATATTAAATTTAATTAAATAAAAATAGAGTTTTTAGTTGAATAACTGTAAAAGTTTATTTCTAAAAAAAAATTGTAAAATTTAAACAATTTTATTTAAGGAATATTTTTAAAAACTGTAATATATCTAAGTTTTTTAATTAAATTAGTAAAATGGTAAAAATAAAATAGGTATAAATAAAAAATAGAGTTTTTATTTGAGTAAAACTATAAAAGTATATTTAAAAATTCTAATATATAAAAGTAAAAATTAAATAGTTATAAGGATATTAGATTTAATTAAATAAAAATAGAGTTTTTAGTCGAGTAAAACTATGAAAGTTTAAATAATGACATTTAAGAAATATATTCGAAAAATAAGGGTATAATAGACAAATATATTTGAAAAATAAGGATATAATAGGTGATTCAAAAGTTTTACAAAACTCGTACTTTTATATATAGTATAGATATAGAATATATTATATTAAATTATAAAATTAACACATTGATCCAAATTTATAAATATTTAAAACTATTATAATTTAAGTTCAGAAAATTATAAAATCAAAAGAATGAGTTTATAACTCCAATTCAAAGGATTCATATTATGATGACAGATCCAGATCAAGACGTTGATGATGAAATTCAATTTATTTTAATTTATGTTATGAATAATGTGATTTCATTTTCATGAATGAAAATTACATCTTCTTAAAAAAAAGAATTAATTTATTATATATTATCTAGAAAATTGCAATTATAAGTATTTATGGATAGCTCCTAAAAAAATTTTTAAAAAATATTCTTGAATTATTATTTTTAAAAAATTAATACTACTATTATTCTTGAATTTATTCAATTTTACAAATATAAACTCTCCTAGATTTGTGTAGCATTTGGGAGTAAAATAACAATTCACCCTTATCACTTATCAAATTTTATTTTTTAAATTAAAAGATAGGATAAAAGCTTTTTTTTTTCTCTCTTTTCTTGAAACGTGTCTAATCTAAAATCTTGAAAAATCATAGTAGCTTACAAAGAAGAAAGATGAAATAAATTTGAGAGAGAAGAATCCAAACGAATTTTCAAAAACTTAAAACAATTGATTTGTCGGGAACGTAGAGGACGAAATTGCACATGGAGAAAACGTCGTGGACGGAGCGGGAATATAAAGTGGGAGTTTTTTGTGCCTACATTCTGGATTTTTATGGCAGCAAGCAATGCAGCAGCACCAATCAGGATAATCTACTATTTTGATGTTGACCTTCAACTTATTATTAATTCAAAAAACCCCCCCTAAAAATCAGAAAATTAAAATTATTAACACTTAAAAAAAAATTAAAGAAGTCATTTGACTCTTTGTTGGCAAAAAGTATCTTTGGTGTTGTAATAAGATACATCTGCAGGCTGATTCCCTAGTTAGGATGAAACAAGATTACTAAGAAAACATTAATAAAATAATAAAAAATTTAAAAAAAAAACCATAAAAATCCACACAAATACTTCAATTCCCTTTGCACATCTACAAGTTGCAATAACTTATTATGCAGGGCAGGTAGGAGGTAACAAGTTGAAAACTATGAACAATTCACCTTCATTTCCTAGTTGTAAGCATATATAAATCAGTCATTAACTTATGCAACAAGAAAGGGAAGATCAATCTAAGAAATCAAACAGATTCGATGTATCTGCTTCGATGGAACAATATTCGAAAGTCTTAGATGCCTAGGAATTCTACAGAGCAGATTTTTCTTAGCACACTTTGCAAATCTATCAAGAAAGTGCCAGCTGCAAAGGGTGTCTTATCCATCAAAGGAGTGACTTACCTTCATTGATTTGTTGGATATACCTCAATCTAGCACTTCTGCAGAAGCAGAGTCATGAAACTACAAAAACTTTTCCATGTCTATTACTAGGATGATGAGTGATAGGACAGTAGAAGGTTTCGACAAATGTTCGGGAACTGATATGCCAATGCTGATGCATCAGAAAATTGGGCATCATTTTCTGGACAAAACCATTCCTATTCCCTAAAATTCAAATCCTATATCACAACATTCAGTTATCATGGACAATGGCAGTTGACTCGAATATATACCATTTGTTTACTCCACTGAGGTCAATGCAAAATCCCATTTCAAGTTTCTTAAGTATTCTCTTAAGTCTTAAGAATGCAGATTCCACAAGTAAGATTTCTCTACTATGATGTACCTGAGGTTTTCAAAGGCTAAAGCTGGCATAAGTGGACTTTTAGTTAGGTTACCTACCTACAGATAGTATGCAATGTGAAGATAGAAAGTGAAGATACTAATAATATCCAACAGACCAAGACTATGATGTAACAAGCTTAAATTAGAATTGTTTTTTTTTTCTTTTTCCTCCACATCTGGAATAACTAAAGCACAATCATAGTATCAACAGACTCAAAATTGAATGTCCAATCATAGTATCAATGTGCAAAAAGAAAGACATCAAACCAAATTGAATCATTGACTTCAGCTGATAAGACTTCTAAAGAAAGGCATACTTAGACATACCAATGTTGACTTCAGCAGATTAGACTTCAAAAGAAAGGCATACTTACCAATAAAGACATATCATACTCAGGGATGAGTATATTGCAAAATCAGAAGTCCATAACATGGATGTCATCTGCTAAACCAAATGAAACTGCAGGAAGACAAAGATTTGAACAACTATCCATATGAAGATTTTTTTTTTTCTATTCATATAACAAAATTGAGAATCAAACTAATGTATCAAAGGATATACAGCCGACTAAGAACATAAAAAATGTCTTTGATCCATAAATAGCTCAAGTTACTCAGGGGAGAAAAACTGAAGGGCAACAAAAAAAATACAAATGGACCCATTTTAATCAAATTGACTGTATTTAATCACAGAGTTTGATAAAAATCACCACTCACTAAAAGTTTCTGTTAGCACTTGAGAAGAATTTCGCCAATTTCTCTACTCATTCTTCCAAGCATACAAAATCAGTGAAAAACCATGATTTTGTGGCTTGGAATCTTGATATCTCTGTGAGAAAGACCATTGCAAAGTATGTGGGTTAGGAATGGGTTGGCTAACCCACAACTTATCATCTGCAGCAGGAAATGTCTTGAACATAAAAACAGCATTCCCAAATGATGTCCCAAAGAGCCAATTATGAACATCCCAGTAAACTTCTACAGCCATTCCATCAACCAAAATGGTATGGTTTCCTCGGAACTTCCATCGTAGCCGCTTCACTTGCATCAAAGTCTTTCCATCCACCCGAACTATAAGGCAGGGGTCATTTACACCAATGGTGTCACATTCAATTAACAGATCATGAATTTGACCATTATCACAAAACTGTGCCTTGGTACCAAATACCCTTTTGCCAAAAACATGCTCCTTCTTGGCCACAAAAACAGCAGTCGAAGGAACCGGAGTTGCACCGGTCTTCTTATAAGCTTCTTTCCTCATGTCTCCAAGAAGCAAAACCATTTGCTTATCAGCAACAACTCCAACATAAAATCCTTCCAAAGGTTCGGGCCCAGATCCGAATTTCGCTGAAGAAAGGTCCCAGTATATGTCAATTTTACAGGAATATGCTTCTAAACTCTTAGACCCTTTTCTCTTAGAGAACAACCATGGCTTTATATCAACCTTACAAAGACACTGATTTGCAGAATCATCAATCCCTACACTTAGACCTTGCCCCATCAAATTCTTGCTCCAAGTAACAGTTACTAAACAAGACCTACTGCGAATTCGACATTGATAAACGCATGTAACCAAATTCTGTGCATTTTTACTAGTATTTGATGATGAAGAATCCGCCACTTGCACCCCATTTTCACCAAAACAAGATGGAAAATCTCTCATTTTTTCTTTCTAACAAACAAACCCCAATTCCTTAAATTTCAATTCTTTCTCTCTAACTCTTTCCACAATCTCTTCTCTGTCCACCTTTTGCAACCTAAAACTACACAATTTGAAACTGATGACTTTAGACTTTGAAGGACAGGAAAAAAACAAAGGGGACAAAAGTAACAGAAACAAAGAGTAAAGAAGTGAGAGGTAGAGCCTTACCTTAAATTAATCAGTTACTAGAAAAAAAAAACTGTCTAAAAAGACCACCATCTCAAAACTGCCTCAAAAAAACTGCTTGCCAAGGCTTGTTTTTGATCTGGGTTGGTTGCATATTCTCTGCAAGAAACTCAAAACACCCATCAATGAAAAATGTTTAAAGCTTCAAAATTTAAGGACAAATTGAGAGAATGTAGGGGTCAAGTTTAAGTAAAGTAAAAACACTTCAACAAAGAGAGAAGCAGACAAAAAGCAGAGTTCTTTCACTGTAAATTCCTCTGCTATCATTATCAATGATATAGAAATATAAATTACAAATCTTTCTATTTTAAAAATAGTAAAATTTTACCTCCAGCCCTCCAGACAATGACAGCTTGAGGAAAAAAAATATTCCTCCTTTTTTTTTTGGGAAGAAAATGAAAATGTGAAGGATTTTAGCAACTGGGTATTGCTGGAAAAGGCTGGTGTTTGAAGATTACTCCACACTGAGGGAAAGAAAGTAAAGCCAAAAACAAAAAAAAAGAATCTCTCTTAACCCCTTCTCTCTCTTTCTCTCTCTTATAACCTTCCTTAAGCTGACATGCTCACATGTTATCTAGTGAAGCCAAATTTAAGCAAAAAAACATTTTTGAAGGGAGCTTGCTTTGAGGTTGAGGCCTATATTTTTCTTTTTGGTTGAAACTTCCCTCCAATTTCATGGAATTGGGAATATATGTTGAGAATTGAGAGACTAAAAAAAAATAAATGGAATTATGGTGAAATAAATTTTTTTTTAAAAAGAAAATAGAAACAAGAACAAGAGTGTTTGAAAAAGTGGGTCCAAAGAAACATGAAAATGCAAGCACGATTTTTGTATATAAATAAATAAAATTATTAAAAAAGGAATGATTTTGATGGCCAAATGTGCAAATAGATTAGATACTTGAACATGAAGAAATGGTTTGCATGTTTGGGTATAGTTTCATGATTAATTTTTTTAATATTATTAAAAATATGAATTATAAATATACAATAACTCAATATATAAGAGGAAACAAAGACATATAATTTGGTAGTTTATTTATTTATTTGAAAAAAACATGAATGTATTAATTTAAAAATTGATACATGGGATGGGAATTTGAAATATGAGAATTTGCTTTGTTAAAGTTATTAAACCCAACATATAATTACAAAAATGAGAATTTTTTTTGTAATAAACTAAAAATCTAACTAAAATAATGAAATTAGGGAACACATTTGGCAAAATTTGAGGCTAGGAATGGATTTAGACAAAATTAGACCCCATTTCTTAGGTACCAACAAGGACTCACTCATTGCCAACCTCACCATCATATCTCTCTCTCTAGGCTCTTCCTTACTCTTTTTTCTTTATGGTATCCAAATGAAATGAGTTGTGGTCTTTGGTAGGTTGAATTTTGATTCCAAATAGTTGTTCTTAGCTTGATTATAATCATAACATCTTAAACACAACCTCTAATCCCTAATTGCTTTCTTTTTATTAGTAATATAAATTGCTGATAATCGATAATCTCATTGAGCTCTGATTAAATTAGAAATTAGAAATAAAATAAATGTCAATAAAAGATTTGTGATAAAAAATTATTTTTTTTTAAATTTTTTTTAAGAGATATTTTCATGGGTGAGGGAGATTTTTTTTTGTGAATACTAGTAATTATTACTTTATTAGCTTGAATTAAGAAAGTGGGGGCCACGCGCAATGATGGCGTGTGAGGAAAATAGGGTAGGTTAAGATCTTTTGTTATTACTAAAAATTTTAAATTCTTTCTTTAATGGAGAATAAAGACGTGGGATTCACGTGTAATTGTCCATGCTTAGTTGGCATGCGTTACAGCCCAAACCGGGGCCTACTTTTTGTTCACTTGTGCTCTTTCTTGGGCCTCCAGAAGGCCCATTTCCTCTTTTTCTTTCTTAAGAAAACAAAATTAATGTTCACAAACAAGATAATTATCTTAAGTTTTAAATATTTCAATATAATCCATAGATGACACATGTCACCTTTCAGACCTGCTTGTGTAGTCTGTTAAACTCCACCGCCGGTGTATTATATAATTTGCTTTATCATTATACGAACAAGAATAATTATACGATTTTCATTTTATATATTTATTTATACTCGCTTACAAATTTCAAACTTCCTAGAACAAGATTGACAATTTGATATGTGTTTTTCAAGTTATTATTTTGTTTCCTTTTATATATATATATATATATATATATATTTGAACTCACATGTAAATATTATATATATAATAATTTATAATTATGAATACCTTATTATATGATATATGATAAATAATAATAATAATGAAATCGAAACAATCCCGGAAAAAAAAATAATGATATGTATAATGTGTATGTATATATATAAGTATTTATAATAAAGGTCCCGAGAGATGCAAGCCCATCACTTAGGTTAGCCTTTTTGATCAATAAATTATCAAGCATGGGACTCAATGACAACCCTAACAAAATCTTTAATTATATGCATTTTATTTGGTTGAATCCTTATTAGTTTATTACATTGGCCATGAATAATAATTGGACCGACATATGCGCAATCATCGGACCAAAAAGTGTATGAAAATTAAATCTTAATGTTACTTTAGATTAATAAATCAAATGGTATACATTACGTGTAAATGCCTCATGATCATAATTTTTTTTTCTCTAATATGTACTAATAAATTGATTTGTCTCGTGCCTAATCCGTCGTTTAACATGGTTTAGGCTAAATAACAAGCAATTTAACTTTCTTTATTGTAATAATAAATCATTATAGTACTAAAGTACGTGAGACAAAATGCATAATCTTTAATAGTTAATAAGGATGATGATGCTGATAAAACTTGAGGGTTAAGGTTGTCTTGTCCTTTTTTTTTTTGTGTCTTATATTACTAATACATTAACCAATATATATGCTTCTTATTGAAGGTAAAGGATTTGATGGATTTTGTTGTTTTTATTTGCATCTATGCTTCTTATAGTGGCTACACAAATAAGTGATATTATTATCTTCTTCTTTTTTTTTTTTTGACTTTGATAAGTTATTTTAGCAAATTAGCTTGAAACACTTTCAAAATTTTATCAACTTGGTAGAGTGTTGTTAACTTAAAAATCAGTTCTAAATAATATTAGATTTGACTTTTAAAATTAACTCGAAATATGAATTGCTTTAATTTTGGACATATATATACGGACCACTTTATTACTATTAGCTTAAATAAAAGATTATTGGTTTTCTAGATCTGGTTATACCCAAAATATCATCTTAAAGATATCGCACCAACTCCGAAAGAGGATAAATTATTATTTATGAATGATTTTGAGTTGTCACTTGTCACAATTTTATTGATTTTGACCATGTATAATGTGGTAGAATTGGTCCATCTTATAATTTCTCCCGGAGGAAGAAAGAGGTGAAGTTAGACAATTTCATTGTAAACACTCTTTTGTAAACCCAATCAAGAAAGAAATCAATGCAAATCAATGCCTAATTTGAATCTTGAACCTAGATTTGTTCCTTTTTCAAAGTAGTCTAATAACTCTAGTAAGGTAAATCCTTGAATAATCATTTGAAATTCATTGCTATATTAACTCAAAACTCTAGCTAGGGCCTTTAACATGGATATATAATTTTTAGTATAAATTAATGGATGATTATATGATACATTGTCAATGTAAAATTTATACTACACAAGCGGATTAAGGTGTATGTACGTGTACCCCATTTTTTAACTATTGTTGTATTTAATATTAGAAATTATTCAATAAAATACACATGTCAACTCTTAGCCATTGCAATATGTAGTATTCTAAACTCCACTCATAATTTATTGCATAATTTTCCTGAATTAATTAATATTTTCTTTTTCTTTAGTTTTCCATTAGGGGTGGAGTGGAGGGAGAAAAAGATTGATAGAGAGGGGACACACAATGAAGAAAGACTAGCTGAAAGAAATTTCATGCGGGACACAAAGAATAGAAAAGGTGCAAAGAAGATAATGCAGAGCTAGCATTGAGAACTTTTTGCCTACCCCCCTCCCTTGCCTTTGTCAGTTTGACACCTTTTTTCATAACAATGAGCATCTCTCCCTCTATACATATATCCATTCCTCCTTGTATCTTTTTTTGTTTGCATTTGCCATCATGCAACACAATTTCAGTCAGTTTCACAGCTTTTATTTTCTGTACCAAACCAAAACATTCCAAATTCAAAGTCAAATTGGTCCATTATTTGTTCTAATTACTTATTCCTAATATGAAAAAAGAAAAAGAAATTATTATGATATTATCATATTATATGTTACTAATGAAAAGTAACTCTTGCTCATGTCATCTGATCTTATTATTATCTTTTGCAATTTGTGATTGTAAAATTCTACATCATAGAAGATAGTCTTCTCAGATTCTGTAATTCCACTCGAAATATCCGAAGATTATAATTTAAGACCTTCTATATAAGAGTTTTCAAGTTTTAACAATGTGAGCTCATTTGATCTAATTTGGTAATTTTATAAGATAAAATTTTGAGTTCCAACTTATGTGTGTTTGAATTGCTAATTTATAGTAAAATAAGTTATTGTTATAAGTTTAATCTTGATTAATATGGCACAAGATTTCACTTTTGATTTCTCTTATTGGTTTGTCACAACTTTTTGCTATATTTATATACGAGTTGTTATTATTTTTTTCTTTTTTCAATTTTGTGGTGTGGTAATGAGAATTTGCCATCATTCCAAAACAGATCAGATTATCATTACTAACAAAAAACCTTTAGCCTTTACAAACTTTTCTTCTTTTTGCTTTTTCCTCTTTTTTTCAACTCCATGAATTTCATAATTTGACAATTTAACGTTAGAAAAAAAAATATGCAAAGAAAAGAATAATAATCCCATAATAGGCTTTATTAGGCTTTCCAAATGGACCAGAGGCAACCCAAATGGCAAATATAGCAAGCTTAGTGCAGCCAAGTTGGGCTGCTAGGCCATGTTATAGGTTTTTTCCCCTCAAAACATATATAAATTTGGAGTTTAGATATAAATAATCTTTGGGTAATTATTTGATATACCGATGGTGTAAATTTTGGATTCCATAAGCGGGTTGTGGAGTTGACACATGTCCATTTTTTGAATTAATTAAGTTTTAATATTTCAATCTAGTCCCTAGAGGACACATGTCACTCTTCAAGACCCGCTTGTGTAGTCTGCTAAACTACATTGCCGATGTAGTGTATAATTTGCCATAATCTTTACTGGATATTATCTCTGCATATTCACGTCAGTTTTTTTTTTTTTTTTTTTTTTTATTCAATAGTCGCACAAAGAATTTTAATTTTAAGAAAAACGTGACAAAAGGATTTTTAATTTTGGAAAGAGAGAAAATCTTAAATAAATGAATAGAGTCATAATTCAATCTTATCCCAATATATTATTTTGGGTGAGTGAAAATATTAATTGTATATAGTCAATGTGAATGCAACTTACCCAATCAATCAACTTTAAACAAATATCAGCAGGAGAATAACCAAATACTAGGATACATCAGTTTGGAAAATAACTTTAATAGTAAGATAAAGAAGATGTTGTAATTACAGGCATTGTGAAGAATATTATCAAGTCCTCACTCTTTGTTCTCTCATCTAATTTCCTCAATTGAAGCTCCCTTCTTCTTCAAGTTAGTCTTGTTCAAGTCGGGTTGATCTACTATGGGGTAAAACTCTTCCAACAATGGTTTTCTCCATTCACAAGATTCGAACCCGAGACCTTACTTAAGGGGAACAAGTGCCAAACCACTCCCTTCTTTCCCCTGTGTTACTGGAGATTCTCACTTCGAGATGGCAAAGAAGAAGAATTATGGAGAGATTATGAAAAAAAACTACAATGCGGAACTCAAAATCTACAATGATGTATCCAAGGAAAACGTGCTCATGCTCGGCGCCCTCACCCTGGTGGTGTTTATGCATGGCAGCATATCGCAGTGGTTTACAAATCCATTTACCTGTCACCATGTACGGCTCTTATTTGATTATATAAGGTCTAGAGTAATATTTATGAATTCATTGCTTGGGTTAATTGTTGTTAATTCTATCATGAGCATCTTGATCTAATTTCTGATCACGCTAACCATCAAACATGTTTAGTCTATCAATTTCGGAAGCTTTCTTTTTCGTTTGATCTTGACACCGTCTATGAGGAAAACAGAGAAAATTATATTGTTTTTATATAGTTTTTTAAAGATAAATTATATTTATTTATATATATATGAATTTGATAGTATAGTGTGCCCAATTCATAAAAATTTGTATCCGCCCCTGAGTACAGACTTTGGGAAGTCATTTCCCTGCTACCAGGCTTTGATTTACATGTTCCTTGGGGGCTTACCTGCTCGGAGTGATGGTCCTATGGACTTGAGTCCGTGGGAGTTACCACGCAACCGAGACTAAATTACACGTATGATCATAAATTGATGTGAATTTTAAGTTTACCTTAATGTTTAGAAGTCCATATCTACCTATAAAATAAATAAAAAATTTATTTGGAATTAAACTTCATGTTCAAATCGTATCTTAATTATTAATGTCCTTAATTTCACAAAAGAAAAATTTATTTGGTACGAAACTTTATGTCGAACTTCTACCTCAATAAATACAAAATTTTAAAAAATTTCACATTCCAAACTAAAATTCATTTAAAATACTATATGGGTAAACTTAAAATTCACATCAATTTATGATCATACGTGTAATTTAGCCTCGGTTGCGTGGTAACTCCCACGGACTCGAGTCCATAGGACCATCACTCACCTGCTCGTTGATGGTTTTTACACAATTACATTTCCCGTGGCCTTGAGTTAATGTAACACAAAATTCTACTTTGATTTCTCTTAGGTTACATTTGGTTCGTGGAAAGTAGTGGGAAAATGTGGTAAGTTAGATAGGGAAATTAACTTTCCCACTCAAGTGGTAAAGTGATGGGAATGACATTCCCACCTAAAAGGGTGGGAAAGTTCACTTTCCCAGGAAAGTGTTACTCTTTTTCCCTTGTCTTTTTCTTATATTCTCAAAATTTATTAACTTTCCCATGTTAACCAAACATGGTAATCTTATTCCCACGAAGATAAAAAATTATACTTTCCCACTAAAATAACATTCCTAGGAAAGTAGTGTGAATGACATTCCCACGTGATATCTAAGATACCACGAACCAAACATAACCTTAATTTTATCTTATATTCTCAAAATTTAATAATTTTCCCACGTTGACCAAATATGGTAATTTTATTCCCACAAAACAAAAAATATACTTTCCCACTAAAATAACATTCCTAGAAAAGAGGTGTGAATGACATTACCACGTGATACCTAAGATACCACGAACCAAACATAATCTTATTGGTTTCCTTCTTTTTCCAATTTTTGTGATGAATGGTAATGAGAGTTTGCCATCATTCCAAAACAGATGAGATTATCCTTTTTTTTTTTTAATGTTATCATTACTAGCAAAAAACTCTTTACGCTTTACAATCTTTTCTTTTGCTTTTTCTCCCCCTTCTCAATCCCATGAATTTCAAGGTTAGAAAAATGGCTTAATGTCCAAATTGCTCCCTAAACTTTCATGAAAATGGCAACTTCCCCCTTAAACTTTTTTTTACCCATATTACCCCCTAACGTTAATAAAAAGGACACAAACCCCCTCAACGTCACTTTTACCGTTAAATCCGCTGATGTGGCTTTTTTTGCTGATGTGTAAAAGCCATGTCATTCCTATGGACCCACCAAAATAAAAATTGAAACAAAAAATAATAATTTTGTTTTATTTTTCTTTTATCCCTTTATTTTTTTTTGGTTTAATTGTTCCATAGATCTGATGTGGCATTTGCACGTCAGCTAAAAAAAACCACGTCATCGGATTTAACGGTTAAATTAATGGTGACGGGTTTATGTCTCTTTTTTTTTGTAATGTTAGGGGATAATATGAGTAAAAAAAAGTTTAAGGGGGAAGTTGTCATTTTCGTGAAAGTTTATGGGGCAATTTGCGCATTAAACCTTAGAAAAATATATATGCAAAGAAAAGAATCTCATCATAGGCTTTATTAGGCTTTTCAAATGGACCAAAATCAGCCCAAATATATTAACTTGGCTTCAGTAAATAAGACCGGTAAAGCCAGGTCCTTGGACCAAACACAGCCCAAGTTTATCAAGTTTAGTGAATTACGGAATTTAAGCTCAGCTGCTCGGCCTTGTTAGAAGAAAATCCAAAACACCATTACTTCTTTTGGCAAATTTTTCCATTATTATTTGCTTAAACAATCCTTAATGAAACTGACAAATCCTTGTTTCAGATCAAACAAAGACAATAATGCCAATTGTTGCAGGTCTTATTCATTGCCTGTATTATATTGTTATATCTTAAATTAAATTATCTTTATACAAATATTGTTCAATTATTAATGTAATTTAATTAATATAAGTTCCCTTTTTGTTGTAACATATTTTAAAGCTTTTTCATCACATGAAAATAAATAAAAAAACAAACAAAAATATAAAATTTTCCAGCCCATATGATTTTTCATGGACAAAAACTTCCCTCTTGCAGATGACCTTAGCTGGAACACCACACAAGACAGAAACTCCAATTATTGACATTTTTATAGCTAAAAAAATTGTCATTTCATTAAAAAGAGTTAAATGGTAGTAGTAAATAGAGTAATACAAATTATATAATACACCGTCAGTCGAGTTTAACAGACTATACAAGCGATTTTAAAGGGTGTCATGTGTCATCTAGGGATTATATTGAAATATTTAAAACTTAATTAATTAAAAAGATTGACATGTGTCAACTCCACAACCCGCTTGTGGAGTCCAAAATTTATAACGCCATGTATCAAATAATTAACCATATAGTAATTCAGTTTCAGCAAACAGTTTCCAAATATTTTTTCCATCTGATGTGGCACATTGCCATTGGTTCAAAAACTTCAGTTTCTTACGGAAAATGAGGGAGACCAAACCAAACCAAACCAGACAAAGCTTCATGCAACAAACTGTTCTTTAAGTATAGTTTCAACTTCTTCTTTTTCCCTTAACATTATTATTAGTTGTTTAATTTATTCTTTGAAAATTTTGTTGTTTTGAGGGGGAAGAAGAGAGATGCATAAGCAAGCTTTAATGGGAGATGCATGGATAAGGGAAGCTCAAGAAGCATCAAAGTTGGTGGAAGACATAGAAAATAGAGTAAATAGCCAGAAAAAAAGTAATCTAAAACAGCAAGATCACAAAAGGGTTGTTGATATTGTTGCTCGATCCAAGCTTTTGGAAGCTGGGATTAAACTTGATCGTCTTGAATCACTTCTCAGAAACCCTCCTTCAAAACCCATTTTGTATGTTTCATATATCTCTCAACAAGTCCTTCTTCTTAATTTCTTTTATTTTCAATATTGCATGTTTTGGTTATCAGTTTAATTTTATTCTGCTTTACTTTTTATGCCTGTTTCTATTAATTTCTTTTTGTTTAATTGGCTCTTCATAGCAATCACAATGAATGTTCTTAAGTCCTAGCTTTCTTGTTATGGATTTGGTTGATTTTATGGGGTTTTTTTTTTTTTTTTTGATTAATGTTATGAATTTGGAAAGATTAATACCCATGGTGTTAAATTAAATGCTCTGTTTGCATAAGTAACCTGTTGCTGCAGTCCATTTGCAGAACTAATGAGGATTTGGATTATCGTTGGAAGATGCTGTTGGATATGCAGCAGAGATCAAAATCATTGGTTCTTAGCCTTTTTGCATTACCAACTTCAAGCAGGTATTCTTTTTTTTCCATGTCTCAATTCTCCCAATTTGGACTTTGCATTAGTCATTGAAATTGATAAGAATATAGGGTAATTATTTGATACACCGGCAGTGTAAATTTTGGATTCCACAAGCGGGCTGTGAAGTTGATACATGTCCATTTTTTGAATTAATTAAGTTTTAAATATTTCAATCTAGTCCCTACAGGACACGTTTCACCCTTCAGGACCCGCTTGTGTAGTATGCTAAACTCCTTTGAAGGTGAATTGTATAATTTGCCAAGAATATATTAATTATAAATGGTTATTCTTTAATTTCTCTGTTCTTATTAGTAAGATTCCTCTGTTATGCAAGGGAAAGAACTATGTAAAAATAGACATGTTAGAGCCTTTAATTTAATCTCAGGACCACAATTTTCATCTTTGATCTTGTCCACTCAATTTTTGTTTCAATGTGACATGAACTTAGCAATAGCATTTTTCTTCTTATATGCAGGTCAGAAAGCTTAATTCCTGGAAATACCAAAGAAAAATACAAAACTGTGGATGACTATGACTATGAGCAAGGTGGAATTTTACAATCTAAGAGTAAGGATATAACTAATTACAGAAAAAAAACTGGTTGATTAAGTTTGGAAGAACACTTTTCAATTCTTCCAAGGAAGCTATCAATGAATTTGATTAAGTTTCTTCATCTTTTCATGCAGGTCAAACAAAGACATCATTGTATAAAGATGACACTGAGCTTTTCAGACCTCTTATAGTATGTTTTACTCTTTCTGTAAGATATTGTAAATTTTTTTCCCTAAGCTTCTAAATTCTGATACTCCTTTTGATTGCTTTGTTCATTGCAGTCTAATGATGTAATGTTGCAAAGCCAAGTGCAGGTATGCAATATTTTCCTTTTCTATAAGCAGACTTGTTCACAACAATATCAAATCTTGTTTAAACATTCATCAATTGTTCCCAATTCTCTTCTTGTGTCAATTATGCAGATGAAAACATGTGGCACTTCTACTTCACAGAGTTTGCTGCAGAAAGTTTTCTGGATTTTCGCCGCGGTGCTTGGATTAGCTGCACTTATATTCATCTTGGTTCTTATTTGTGCAGTCATATAATCCGATAAACAAAACACATTTTACATTATCTTCCATATACATATATATACGTTTGCCAATGCCATAGCATTATATGAGAGGAAGCTTTTTTTGATAGAACCAAAATACATATAGTTGCAAACAAATTTCTTGGAGCAAATGAGTCAATATTTATTATCTACTGCAACTTTGAATTTATTATATGGTTGTTTATACCCTTGTTTCCTAAGCTTCCTAGTGAACATGCTAGGCTTAAATTTACAGAGAATTGAAGATCATTAAGTTTTTACTTCTCTTTTGAATTTGCATATTTTAAACCTACTTAACATTAACTAATTAATTAATCAGCATGACAAATTACAATTAACCTGATAAACAAAACTAAATAGTAACTTGGATCACACACTTGGACCTAATAGATATTATTAAACAGCAAAATTTAGTAGTTTAAACAACGAGCAAAGCCTGATTTACTAATGCAAAGATGATTATGTAAAAGCAATGAATCATAACCAAAATCTTATTTCGGGTGGTTAGATTCCCCTCGCAACTTTATCTCTCTATACTTGAAGTTGGTAATATACCCACAATTGAATATAGGGGAAGCCCCTTTTTATTTTCCATGTTTGATTAGTTAATTTCCTTTGCCTTTCAATAATGTCAACTAAAATCCAATTGAGGAAATCAAATTTTAATTGGAAAGCCTTATCAAAGACCACATTGTACGTTTTTTTTTTTTTGGGGTGTTGGAGCTTTAACAAGAGGAAAACATTAATAATAAATGAAATAAACATAGGAGAAGCACTAAAAAGAGAAGAGAGATTCTTTGTTGGAAATCCAATTCCGAAATCTATAAACATTCCTCTTTCCACCACCTCCCAACTCCATCATGGGTATATACGTATATATAGAATCCTTCTCATTTAATTTCCAACACTTTAGATTCCAATCCAATGCATTTTTGGGTACAACAAGATTCCAATGCATTTTAAATCACACTAAAAAGAGTCGATAAATTCTTAGCAAAAAAAGAGTCGATAAAATTAAAAGGTGTGGTGGTGCCAAAAAAAAATAAAATTAAAAGGTGTGGGAAATGCATGCATGTTAATTATTTTGTGCTCTCTTCATCACTTCGTTAAAGTTAAGAAGTTAATGATATTTTTCGTTATTACTGGTCTTCACTGTTAGGTGCTTTCCACATGACCTAATATGTTTAATTAAATGAAAATTGAAACCTTAAGTATATTTCCTCTGATCCTATTTATAAGTCACAATCCTTTGTTCCTTTTTATTTGTTATTTTATACTAAAAAAATATTAATTATCTATTTTCCAAATCTATTATCCTTTAATTGAAGAAAGAAAATAAATATGTAGATATAGGTGAATATTTAATTAAGGGTGTTATGGGAAAATAAACTAAAATATGCATGAAGTTTATAAAATAATTAACTTTTAACTATTTTCCTTGGTTGAAGATTTCGGTTATCCATGACTTATAATAAGAAACATAGGGAGTACTAATTTTGTCCTAAAGAAGCCTATAAAAGCTAGCAAGATATGACTCGAGTGCGGGTATCCAACGCAACCGCGCCTGAAATCAAAACTGATAAAATCTGATTTGACCAAAAAATCCATCCAATCCGAAACCAAAATGGCCTTGACCCGAACCCAAATCTTCAATGATCTAAACCTGAAATAACCCAGATCCAAAGTTACTTGAACCCGATCAACCCGAGATATTAATTCCAAGTTACCTGAATTGGGATTAATTATATTTAAGTGAGACGAACCCGAAAATCCGAGACTCAAACTAAAATTATCCGAACCATATGACCTGAAACCGAAAAAAACCCGAATTAGAATTGACACGAACCCAAATGACCTGACATTTGAGTAATCCGATCCCAACCCAACCTGAAAACCGAAAATTAACCGAACCCGTACATATAATCTAAAATTTTTCTTAACTCGAAATTGACCTAACCCAAATATCCGAACCCAAATCCAACCCAACCAGCCCATTTGTATATACATATGGTTTTACTATCAAAGTAACAAAAGAAATCTCACACAAAAAAAGATATTAACAAAATAAAATAGCAAATTTATACCCATAGCAAGAATTACATTTATCTATCAAAAAATTAATTATAAGTCAAATAATTGCACGCTAAGGGAAATAATAAATTTTAATCACAATATATTAAACTATCAAATAGAAACATGTTAATCAAAATAACATTTTAAATTAAAATGGTAAAAATAAAATAATTATAAAAATATTGAATTTAATTAAATGAATATAGAGTTTTTAGTATAATAAAACTGTATATTAAAAAAATTAATATATCCAAGTTTTTAGTGGAAAATAGAAAAATGATAAAAATAAAGTAATTATAAAGATATTAGATTTAATTAAGTAAAAATAGAGTTTTTAGTAGAATTCTATATTTAAGTAATGACATTTAAAAAATACTAGTCTTCACTTTCACGTGCGTTGCACGTGACCAATCGTATTTAAATTAAAAGAAAATTAAATAATAATTTAAATCATTTATAAGTAGAGCTGTCAAACCTGATTCAAACTCGATAATCCATTCAACCTAGCTGACCCAAATTGATCAGAAAAAGTAAACGACCTGAAACCATCCTATGCAGACCCGACAAACCCGTATCCCGAATAATCTGAAAAGTTAACCCGAATAATCCAAGAATATTATAAACTAAAATTATGTTTTATTTAATAAAATCTCAATTGAATCCGAGTCCTATACCCGAAAAATCCAAGACCTGAATGACCCAGAAACTGAGTGACTTGAGACCAAAACCCGAACCCGCCTGACCCTAGACCCAGCAGACCCAAGACGCAAATAACCTGAACGTAGATGAGTCGAAACCCGAATGTTCCGAGAAAATTACTTGCCTCATTTGATCTGTATCCAGATGACCCGAACCCGAAACCCGTCAAACCTGCCCGATTGACTCTTCTAATTTTATAAGTCAAATGAAATAATTGCATATTACTCTTTAATTTTTTTAATTAAATTAGTAAAATGGTAAAAATAAAATATGTATAAAAATATTAGATTTAATAAGATAAAAATAGAGTTTTTAATTGAGTAAAACTATAAAAATATATTTAAAAAATTCTAATATTTAAGTTTTTTCATTAAAATAAAAATAGTAAACTGCTAAAACAAGATTTTTTGCTTATTAAGGGTTGAGAGTTCGAATCCCATGGACAACAAATGTTTTTTCCAAATTTTTTCCCCATTAAAATTATATAAACCCGGTCCGGTTTCGGGTCAACCGCCGATCAAACCGATTGTTGATCGGGCCAAACCCCTCCCGGTTAACCCCCTCCGGCCGGATAGGCTTCCGGGTCCCGGTTGAACCGGTCGGTCCGGCTCGAGTTTGAAAATATTGGAGAATTGTTGTGCGTACCCGTGGTTTAGTTGATGGTAAACTACAAATGCAGAACAACACTCAGAATGGTGGTTGACTTGAGTCGTAGCAGTGGTAACACCAGCCGCCACCGAGCACGTATATAACGTAGAGATTGAGATAGTCGATGATGCAGTGCAGAAATTAGGATCCCCTTTTTGCCTCCGGGTCCCGGTTGAACCGGTCGGATCGCACCCCCTCCGGCCGGATAGGCCTCCGGGTCCCGATCGGACCGGTCGGTCCGGTTCGGGTTTGAAAATATTGGAGAATTGTTGTGCGTACCCGTGGTTTAGTTGATGGTAAACTACAAAGGCAGAACAACACTCAGAATGGTGGTTGAGTCGTAGCAGTGGTAACATCAGCCGCCACCGAGCACGTATATAGCGTAGGGATTGAGATAGTCGACGACGCAGTGTAGAAATTAGGATCCCCTTTTCTGATCTACATGCTGCTTGGTGCGTATTTTCTTTCTGGTTTTTTCTACACTATCACCTTTTCAGTGAGTGTGAGTTACAATTGTCGGCATGCTTAATTTCTTAATTTCCTTCAATTCCTCATTTGTGGGTGTAGGATTAATAAAAAAAAAATCATACACATACACAAATACAAGGGGCATATAATTGAAACAAAATGAAAGATACCTAGGCTATATATATACTTCAATCATGAATTATGTATGACATAGGTGTAAACTAATTTATGATGATTCGAAATCACACTAAAAAAGTTGATAAATCCTTACTAAAAAAATAATGAGTCGATAAAATTAAAAGGCGTGGGAAATGCATGCATGTTAATTCTATTGTGCTTTCTTCATCAGTTCATTAAATATAAGAAGTAAATGATATTTTTCCTTGTTATATTAAGAATTAAAAAAAAAAAAAACCAATTGATGGGTCTTGGCAACTAAATGACGGCTTAAGGCCTGTTTGGCTTAATGAAATTTGGGCTGTGGCGGCGTAATCTTTTGGATTTTTGGTCCTCTATGAACTTATGGAGGAACTTATTGCCTACCCACTCCCTTGCCTTTGCCAGTTTGACACCTTCTTTCATAACAATGAGCATCTCTCCCTCTATACATATTCATTCCTCCTTGTATCTTTTTTTTTGTTTGCATTCCTTTAGAAGTTGCCATCATGCAACACAGTTTCACAGCTTTTGTTCCAAAACATTCCATAGTCTAAGTCAAATTGGTCCATTAATATTTATTCTTACTTATTCCTAGCTAATTTGGAAAAAAACATATATATACATGATGAAAAGTAACTCTTGTTCATATACACCAGCATTTTAGGACAGAGGAAGCTTTTTTGGAAGAACCAAACTACATAGTTGCAAAACAAATTTCTTGAAGCAAATGAGTCATGGATATTTATCATCTACTGCAACTTTGAATTTATAATATGGTTGTTCATACTCTTGTTTCCTAAGCTTCCTAGTGAACATGCTAGGCTTAAATTTACAGAGAATTGAAGATCAATAAGTTTCTAATTCTCCTTTTGAATATGCATATTTTAAACTTATAACTTAGCATTTACTAATTGATCAACAAGATAAAAGAAAAAGCAGATTGTATAAACCAGATAAATAAAACTTATATATTATATATAGTAACTGATTACGCTTTGATCATCACACACTTGGACCTAATAAAATATTAACCAGCGAGGCCTGATTTACTGATGCAAAGTGGATTACGTAAGAGCAATGAATCATAACCAAAATCGATAGTGTTGATGTTCTTGTGAGCAACTTTATATCCAGCCAACTTATGGCGCTTAGCACGATGATGATGATGACGACGATGAACATGTTGAACCAAATCCAAAGTGCCAAATCGCATATAAAAGCGATGATCATCATCTTCATCATATAAAAAGGCAAGGAAAAAGAACCTTCTACCCCTTCCTAGAGGAATTAAATGCCAAGATTTAACAGAATCCAGATATCGCTTTTTCCCGAGGAGAGCAGCCTCGTCCAAACCAAGCCGAGTAAGTAGTGATGTTTTAAAAGAGTCAGAATCATCAAAGGCATTAAGAACAAATGACTCGCTTCTGCCAAGTAATAAACCAATATCATCGTCACCCTTGAGTGATAAGCATTGAGAGAGCTTGGTTGTGGAAAAGCTATTTGGAAATTCCACTTGGGTCCATTCATTCAATTTGGCATCATAAATAGACACGAGCTCACGTCCCCCCATGTGAAAGGTGAAGTGGATAAGGAACTTGTGATTCTCACCATCGTCCAAAACAAAGGTACCATCGATGGCATAAATGCGCTCCTTAAACGGCCAATCCAGCACTTCCCACTTAGGGCTATCAGGTTTTAGAACCTCGAAACGCTTCATTCTACAACTCGTGTCAAAAGGATCATCAGGCCATATAGTAAACACATAGATGCTACCGGCGAGAGAGAAAATGCAAGGCATAGGCTTGCGAGAGTTGAGAGAAGGGGCAGGGTTCCATTCATAACCCCCACCGGGCAGCTGCGGTTGATTTGCCACATCGCAGAAGTAAACATCCAGTGGACCACAAAGCTCGTCATAATAGCCGCCCAAAACGTAGATTTTGGACCCAACCAGGATGTGACCTACCATGTCGTTGTTTCTACCTGGAGCGCGGTTGAATTTCCAGTAATCGAAATCAACGACGTGATAGATCCTAGATGGATGGCTTGGATTGAGAAAGTAGATCATCAAGTAATCATTAACACTAAAATTGAAGGAGACAACACCATGGTTGCACCACTTTTCCCAGGCATCTCTAGGTAATCTCTCCGCTCTATCACAGGGCTTGGGTAATCTGGGGTGGTTAGATTCCCCTTGCAACTTTGTCTCGCTAAACCTTGTCCAAAAGTCAGCAGCTATTTCGGATTCAGCATTAGATCCTTCATCCCAAGGCAGGGGCTGCTTCAACATCCTTGCAAAACCCTAATTATGAAGAAGAACAAACTAACAAAGAAACCCTGCCCGACTAGTAAATTAATTAACCTAATATATCCTTCCTTATGAAAACCTAAAACCTAAAGGAAATTGATGAAACCGACTATGCAGCAACGCATGTGTGTATTTATATATATATTTTGCGACTTATAATTTACTTTAATTTAAATTTAAATATAAAAGGTACACGAAATATACTAGTGTTACATATATGGGATTTGCTCCAAAAAATAAGTACATATATGGGATTAATTATTCGTTTTTATTTTAGTGTCACATTATCGTCCTAGGCCAAGCCCACTTGATTATTTGGTTTATTATTTTAGGGTCCATTTAATAAATTTTGTTTTTGTTTGCTTTTGGGCTAGTGGGCCCAGGTGTTTTTCAGGCCCAATACTTATTAGGTTGAGTGGAACGAACTCAATGTCCCTTAAACAAGATCTCGGAATCGGGTCTTGTGAATGGATAAAACAGATGTTGGAAAGCTTCCCCTGTATAAGGTCCGACGTGGCTGGACTCCGAATTAATCGAGACTCAGTATGGTTATTGGATACCAGAGGGGTTAATACTAAAAATAAATTTAGCATAATTTTCTTCATAATATAAAATACATGTATATATATAAATCTATACGTTGGATTTTTCCAACAATTCTGTCTCATTTCTGTTTTGAAATTCATTTTTTAGGTTCTCGAAGTTGGGGTTTGGTTGTATTGTATGGGACTTTCTGGAGTCTACAATGATCCTGTCCCTGATGATGTTGGCATATATATCAATCATCAAGCACTCTCCTGAAGTAGAGGAATCACCTTCTTATACATATTTACGTTGGCATATAAATTAACTCTCTATTTGTATTGGCGTTAAAGTTGAAACGACCCTAAGAATGTATTTTTTTCAGCTGCAATGGACCATATATAATGCCTACACTGACTTAGATTGGGCAAGAAATTCGGATGACAGGAAATCGACATCTGCATACATTCTTTATCTTGGCAACAGTCCAATTTCATGGTCTTTTAAAAAGCAGAAAACAGTGATAAGGTCTTCTACCGAGGCTGAGTATAGAGCCATTGCCTCTAGTGTCACTGAATTTAGAATATTGAATCACTTCTTTCATGAACTACATGTCATTACCTGTTCTTTGTGACAATCTAAGTGCAACATATATACCTATGCTAACCTTGTTTTTCATACAAGGATGAAGCACTTGGCACTAGATTATTTTTTTATTCGAGAAAAAGTGAAAGATCAACTTAGAGTGCAACACATTTCCACAATCGACCAATCCAAAGATAAATTCCTTACACTAATGTCCAAGATTGGATTGGTGTCACTATTAGCTCCACCAATATTTTGCGGGGAGTAACGGAGGGAACCGAATTTCAAATCCTAAAAAGATAGAAGTATAGCCTAACTGAATATTTGAATTATTTAAATTCAATTCAAACTTATAAATCTTATACACTTAGTCTTATCATTATTCTTTACCATGTATTTATAACTATTAACTTGTAATACTCAATACAGAATCTAGCTTTCCCTATGTCTATCTTCGCTTTGCATTCTTTAGAAGAAAATGATACTGAAACCAATCATTAAATCAATCATGAAATCCAAAATACAATTAACCAAATCTAATAAAAAAGACCGAAAGAAAACCAAAGTGGTATAAAGAAAAAAAGTAAATTCTAAATTAACTCTCTATTTGTATTGGCATTAAAGTTGAAACGAACCCTAAGAATGTATTTTTGTTCTGCTGCAATGGACCATATATCCATATCCATATACCCTTACTCTCTGTCATAAAATATATTCAGAAAGTCTTGATGAGGGGCAATAAAAGACATTACTTTCGGTAGAAATACTGGAAACATCATATTCACCATCTCTCGAATATCAACAATGTAGGACTCATCCAATTGACTAGCATTCTTATCCTTCGCAAACGGGAATTCTTTCTTGGGCGCTCCACTAAATCCCGCAAGTATATAAGAAAACCCACTCCAGTATCCTCAAAACTGGTAGCCATCTCGTCAGTTGAATCCTCATATCCAAAGTAAAAAGTGTCATATGCTGCATCCTTAAAATAATCCTCTGGATAATTCGGATTATTAAGGAAGCCATCAATGAACGCTCTTTTCCACAGAAATCCCCCCGGCGCCGGATAAGCATTGCCAACAGCCTTTTCAAGCACCTTACGAGCTCTTGCACTCCTAATTAGAGATCGGATGGATAAAAGGACTTTACAAAATTTCAAGTCGCTCCAACACGAGGGGTGGTTTAGCACATATTGAGGAGCATCCCTAGTCCTACACATAACAAAATATAATTATTAATTAACAAAAATAAAAACAACCAAATCATATACTCCCTCTATGTCCACTACTGGTTATAGGGTAAGATACACGACAGTGTAAATTTTGGACTTCACAAGCGGGATTGAGGAGTTGACACACAAGTCCATAATTTTCTGAATTAATTTTGTTTTTAAAATTTAAAATTATTCCCTAAAGAAAACATGTCAACCAATAAACCTCGCATGGTACTATAGTCTGTTAAACTCCACTGACAGTATATTGAATAATTTTTTATAAAAAATAAGTGTTGAAAGTTTTCAATTTTAAAAATCTTTTTGCTACATGGTCAAAGATTGGTTCTGGTTTTTTTTTTTTTTTTTTAGTATATTTACAAGTTAGCCTTGTTCGAGTCGGGTTGACTCATTATGGGGGTAAAGCTCTCCCAACAATGGTTTTCTCCATTCACAAGACTCAAACCCGAGACCTTGCTTAAGGGGAACAAGTGCCAAACCACTTGAACCAACCACTTGTTGGTAAAGATTGGTACTAGTTGATCAAAAAAAAGTACATCTAATTAGTGGACAGAGGGAGTATAGAAAAAGCATATAAAAACAACAAAACCAAATAAAATCTCAAAAAATAATATAACAATAACAAGAATACTTTAAAAATATATACTCCTATATAAAAACTTACCAGAAACTTATAAAATCTCTAATATGATAGAGTAGATGCAAGAGATCTTTGGGTAGTCTCCAAAGAGCACGATTGCACATCTCAGTAGTGATCATGATTTTGAGACAATTTAAAGGAAGCTTCATAGTCATAGTTGGCATCCAAAGGCTTTGGTAGGGACATTGTGCATAGAAACTTGACAGCGGGAGTTAATGGCAATATCAGTTAGTCCAAAGCTCAGTCTAACCTGCCTAGACTTGAAGTCATCAATTAGTATATTTATGACACCCCTAATAATCGCCCTTGCCTTTTCAGTGCTTTGGTAGGAAGATTGTTGTTTCCACGAAACAGTTCAACAAAATCACAAGCTGTGCTTTTGCGTACTCGTTCATAACCTCCAGCAGGTCTCTCAACAACATGATTAGGAGTGCCATCCTCCCCTAGGAGCTTACTCACTGCCTTGTTAAATCCCTCGGAATTAAACTTATTTAGATTCATATCTCTGTAGAAAAAAAATTGTAACATACATTAAACAAGCCATGACCAGAGGCAAATTTCATAACATGCATATAATATAACAAAATTATAAAAGAAAATACTATTGTAAAATACAAAAATTGGAAAAGAAAAAATCTTTATTCTAGACCTTTGCGTGATGGTGAACAAAGGAGGGTAGATTGAGATTATATATGAATGCATATATGAATATTGAACTATAAAAATCGAAACTAAAAAAAATCTAGGAATCTAATTGATAGAGAAATTAGTATTTACAGGGACCAATCTGAATTTAATTTTGATTTTCAAGACCAACTTTAACGACTAAATTGACCCGATGTACAAATTAGAGTGCAAAAGGCAGCAACATACCAAGGAGTGATTCGAAGTCCTCGCTTTACTCTTCCTGTCTACACTCAAAATTCTCAGTCTTTGAACTGAACTTCTTTCTTAGAGCAAAAATCCGTAGGAGCCTTACACTGTGTTCTTGGGCTTTTATATGGAACTCACTCCTATACTTTCTCCAAAATTTATGAAAAAAAATTAAAAACCGACTAAAGTTTGAGGGCAAGCCCCTTTACCGACATCACAAAACCAAAGTTGGATAGGGAATCCAATGAATAATTATTGGTTTTTCTAAACTTATTAATTGGCCTAGCTATGATATTCTATCTATATATTTTTTTACACATAAGAACAGAAAAATAAAAAGAAAGCAGTAGACTACGGTCTCAGAGTTCCGATTCCGACCCGGTCTTCCTCTATCTATATTAAAAAAAAGGGAAAAGAACTAATAAATGCCATACATAAAAACTGGAAAAACCCAATTCGAGAAGGGAAATCTGTGGAAGGAAGTAGTCGATCGGTTTTTAAGCTTTAGAAGTTGAGTTTCACTTGTTGGAATGTTTATGCATGCCTTTTATTCCTCTATCAATTTTTTAGTTCTTGATCTTATAATTTACTAATATTTAAATTCAGATATCTAGATTTTATTCCTCTATCATTAATGAAGATGGATGAAATTTTCACTTCAAATATGTAATGCTCCTACTATATATATACTATGTAATTATAAGTTCCTGACGACCATTTTGTATATAGGGTATTTGCATATAATTTTTAGTTCTCCTTTTGAATTTGCATATTTTCAACTTATTACTTACCATTAACTAATTAATCAACATGACAAATTACAGTTAACTTGGGTCATTCAATCTATAAGAATATATTAATTATTACAGAAACATGATAGTAAAATAATTAAATCTTAGAGAAACTAATTACGCTTCACACTTGGACCTAAACAGCAAAATTAAGTAGTTTAAGAGGCAGTAAGGCCTGATTTATACAAAGTCCATAAGGAGAATCAATGGTGTTAAGAACAAAAAAAACTCGCTACTGCCAAGTAATATAAAGCAATGTCATTGACGGATAAGCATTTAGATTTTACAGAGCTTGGTTGCAGAGAAGTTTGATCGAATTCCCAAACCCAATTGTGTCCATTGATTCAGTTTGGCATCATAAATAGACACAGACGCACGTCCACTGCGAAAGATGCAATGAATAAGGAACTTTTGATTCTCACCATCGTCCAAAATTAATGTACCCTCGATGCTATAGATACGATTGTTACATGCCGAATGAATGGGACAATCCAGCACTTCCCATTTCAAACAAGGTTTCAAATCCTTGTTTCCTAAGCCTCCTAGTGAGCATGCTAAAAAAAAAAAAAGAATGTTCTGTCAATTTTGTCAGATGGTATATCAATATCACTTCAATCAAAACTCTCTTAATTTGAACCAAAACCTTCAAATTTAAATGGAAAAATAAAGAAATTTGGCATAGTCAAATACCAAACAAAGTTTGACCATAATAGTATGTACAAAGTACTTACTGCCTACATATGCACTAAACCTGATTATTACAGGGAACCTATTTTGTTTTTTATTGTAATGTTCAGTCTTCCCATACATATTTGCCTTACATCTCACTATAATGGAGGAGTATAATTAGATCAAACTAGTCAAACTTACAGCCGTAAATCCTACTCGAAAAGCACGTTGAAAGCATTTAACTTATAAATTGTCCAATCTGCAGGGATTTGATTTGAATTTGATTCTTAGCTCCAAAGTTTGACTGATGAATGTATTCAAGTCACTGTCCCTAAATGACATGGCCCTGAAATGGCACTCATGGCCTGTATTTCTAAGGCGATCATAATTAGTAAATGTCGGATAAAGGTGCATTCAATAATCTTATACAAGTTGATTAAAGGGTTGAACTTCCGTGGGCGTGTCTATTGAATAAGTGTCGGACATGGGTATTTCAAGAATGGCTGCCCTGCATCCTTGGCAATGGACCACTAGAGATGGAAAAAAAAAAGGTTATATATAGCTTCATTTGTCGGTGTTTTTTAAGGATGGAATGGTACCGACAATCATATTCATGTGGGCTAGGAAGAGACTATAATGACTTTTGGTATAAGGTGGGGAATATGAGAGAAATTAAAGATTGAAGATCACACTAATTAAATAAGGTCTTGTAATTGTCTAAGTAAAGGTTCCTCATACTACAAGTGAAAATGGGAAGAAAAGACTTATCACCAAACACTAAAACTAGTTTTTATTTCCCCCCATTTTTTGTATCTTTGGCCTGCAAAAGGATGAAATTGGGTGCTAGATTTTGTAAACTACAATTCACCATAGTCTAAGCAAAGCAACATTCTTTTTTCTTTTTTTTCTTTGGTCTCTCTCTGGATTTTCCCCTCTAAAATGCTTCATTTCTTTCACCTACCATTAATCATTCCCTTTTCTCCAAATGAGGTGGCTTCAATCCCTCCTCTTCCCTTTGAAGAAGCTATGGTTTCGGATGCACTCAGCTTCAAGAAAGAGTACTTACCAATCTATAACATTGTTTCATTTTCCTTTCTCTTTGCTTTATTCCATCTTCCTAACATAATTTTACTGCATAACATAGCATACATTATTGTTTCATATATATTTTGGGTTTATTCATTCATCATTCATACAAACTCTGCCCGCGCGCACACATTCACACACATATGGCACGAATGAACATAATAGTACTCTGCATTTTTAGGATTTTGCTGTCATTTTGATTCAGATATCTTCTTGTTTGTGTTTTTTTTCAGGTAGAGGGATTTACATTTTATACGAGGATGTGAAGTCTTGCCAAGATGAGGATGTCCATGTCCTTTGGTCCATACTAGTGGAATCTCATTCACCCAAAATTACATCAAAGAAATGAATGAAGCATTTTCAAGAATATATCAAATTAGCCCTTTTAGTCATCAGAAAAATAAAAGCTAGTGGGAATCATAATTTGCCAGTAGACCCTTCTGTTTCTCCTCCTTTGAAGCTAAATGTTAGCTTTACTTTAGAAGAATAGGAGAAAAAAAAAGGAAGAAACTGTAACTTAAACAGGTCTTTTGCATATGTTCAATATATTTAATATATACTAAATTTGGCCTGTTATGATTTCTCCATTTGTAACCAAAAGAGGAAGAAAGAAAGAAAGAAAAGAAAAGAGCAGGTGTTTTCTAAATGGTTTTTTTTTTTTTGGCTTGAAGTGAGTTGCTTAGTCTATTTTTTTGGCAGTTTGGTAGAACTTAGAAGTCTTGTCTGTTTGACTCTTTTCCAGTATTTTTTATATGCTTAAACTTTACTATTTAGTGTATATATACATATATAGTACAATATTTGCTTTAATAATGGATTTGATTGGAGATTAAGATTACAATTACTGTACAGATCATATTTCCAAAGTAAGGATTACCTGATTATCAAATTAATCATGCCACTCAAGGGGTCTAATTTGAAAATTTTAAAATTTGTCCTTGGAGGAAAACTGATTTTATACTTGTAGCAAGCCAGCAAATATTGGTAACTTGAAAATTGAAATGGATTTAATTACCATGAAGTCCCAAAGATAGTTTTAAAAATATTTAGAGCTGTGCAATTGCTTGCAATGATTAGGCAGGGGAGTGCTTAAAAATAATTAAACCTAAGCCCAATTTGAATCAAGCCAATTCCAAAAGCCTCAACAAACAATTATTAACCCAGTCTTTGGACACCTCCAATGTCCTAGTGAGCCCATGAGCCTATTCTCAAAAAAAGTGTTACATATCCAAGGTCGGTTTGCACTGATCTATTCTTCTTTTCTGTCAATGATGCACTCCTGATCTTAATTGGTCGAGTCATTCCTCCGACACTGTTACTTTGAAGAAATTAGAGTGCTCAATCGGATTAGTCAGAGCAAATCTCTGTATATTAGATAGGAAAAAAAATACAAAAAATAAAAAACCGACTAAATTTGGACGGCAAGCCCCTCTGCTGAAATTTCCTATGCAAGAAAACCAAATTGGGGTGAATCCAATCAATAATGGGAATTGGGATTCCTAAACTTAATTGGACAAAATTCGATCTATATATATATATATATAAAATAAAATCCGAAAAACCTTACATATGCTTGATATTGAAAAAAGCAAAATTCACCTAAAAACGCATTGATTTGCTAAGGAGAAGGGACAGAAAAGAGGTTTAGGGAGAGAAATTTAAGAAGAAAAATCTAAGGAGATGGAAGAAAAGGCACCGCGTTGTGATCTGAAGCGAAAATTTTTGGAAGACGAAGACTCCAACAAGCCTCCCGCGCCACAAAAGAGGGCTAGTTTTCCAAAGGGAAAGGAGGAGCCCGAAGCAATGAACCAATTTGATCATGTTGAACTTGAAGCTGACTTGAAAGACCCACGTATTGCTGCCAAGGAGCGTGCCAAGCGCCGCAATCAAATTATAACAGAATTATTCACTGAAGAATTGTCTGGTGTTGCTGAAGTTGCATATGGGGATAATGATGAGAAGTTTAATGAATATGATGATGGGATTGTAATAGAACCTTTCAATCTGAACAAAGAAAGTGAAGAAGGATACTTTGATGCGAATGGAAACTATGTTGAATATGTCAAAGACAAGGAAATCGAGGATGCATGGGTTGATAGTCTTGAAACTCATCATCATATAAAATATTACACTGGAAAAATTACGTCTGCAGGCTGCAGCATTTACAAATTACGATCAGGATCAGGATCTTGACATTGGCATAATAAAGAGACGTATTGCTAATGTGCTGGAACATGGAGAAACGGTTTTGCAAGCTCTGAAAAGGTTGAAAGGAACTAATTCAAGTAATAATAGAAAAGAGAAAATGCCCACTGAGACAAAGCTTGTTTTTGACCAGCTAACTGAGGATGCCATGAATTTGATGATGAGGAATGGTGACTACAATGTGTACCATAAGACGCGGGAGGTTTTCCAGTTTGAGGCAGAAGCTTCACAGATGCTGCTCATGGTTTTGATTTGTTTGTAGATCATGATGAAAATCTTAAATCGTCTTCGGAAGCTGTAAATTCTTCTTCTGCAAATGATTATGTTTATGATGAGTCTTCAGGATACTACTACAGTAGCAATTTGGGATGTTATTAATTATGACCCATCGACAGGACTATACTGCACAGCAGCATCAGCGCAATGGTCCTTAAATGAGGCCACTGGCACATATGATCAAGTTCATGAGGCTACAGAGGAATTTGTGAATTTCTATATTAAGTAGGTTCTTTTTTTTTCCTCCAAACTTTTTCATGAATTTCTATACATATGCACAATATTTGATTCAATCCACCCTCATTAGTTTAGTGATTGATTCCCAAAGATATTTTCCTTTTCCACAATATTTGTATTTTATAATGGTTGTATTTATGAAATTTGCTTTCGGTCGTGGGAGGTCTGATATATATGCTACAATTTTTCCTACAGATGGATTCGCAGGATTTGGATTCCGAGCAATTACACAGGAAACTAGTGAAACACATGTGGGATGCGATGCATACAATTGGGTTAGAAACAGGCTGGGCATTATAAACCTATACCAATTGATCACTTAGAGTTCGATCGAAATTTACACTAGACTATATTGTTAATACGGGAAAATGTTTCCGCGTGAGAAATTAAAGGAATACGAAAGAAATATTTTTTCCTTTGAAAATACAATTTTCATAAAAATGAAGGAAAAACAATTAGTAGCATTTTCTTGAGGAAAACGCCATTAATATATAACTTGGGAAAACAATTAATGGCATTTCAGGTTAAAAACGCCATCATATATAACTTTTTCCTGGAAATTCAAATTTAATAAAAATAAAGACTAACATTTAGCGGTGTTTTTTTGAAATAAACGCCCCTAAATTGTGGCGTTTTCTTCATTAAAACGCCCCCAATGCAATTTTCTAATCAACGTTATGTCAAAAAATTTTCCTTTACATACAATTTTCTTATATTTAGTTGGGCATTTGGTATTGAAAAACGCCGTCATGTCAAATTGATAGTATAGAAAATGATGTCGTTTTTTTCCTTACCTTCTTCTCTCACTCGAAATATCAAAATATATAAAAAAAAAGGCCGCCATGTCAAATTATACTATAGTAAACGACATCGTTTTGTTTCTTTTTTTTTTTCCTGCTCTAATTCAAAATCCCTAAATATATTTTTGCTAAGTGGCAGATGTTCAATATTGCCCTGTTATGGTTTCTCCTTTTGTAACCAAAAGAGGAAGAAAGAAAGAAAAGAAAAGAGCATGTGTTTTCTAAATGGTTTTGTTTGGCCATTAGCATTGAAGCATGTCTATTTTTTTGGGCAGTTTGGTAGAACTTAGAAGTAAGGGTGAGCATTAGGCGGGTCAAATCGCCTGAATCGCCCAAAATTATCAACGGTTTTTTGTGGTTAATTCAAACTGTGGTTTAGATGGTTTGACGGTTTGAACCGCCAAAGGATTAAGTATTAAACGATCGGTGCACGGATTTGGCATTTTCAAAACCGTAACCGACCCGAACCGACCGTTTAATAATATTTATTATTAAATATATATTATATATATATAAAATAATATTAGATATATATAATTACATATATAATAATATATATAATTATTAAACGGTTTAAACCGTCTAAACCGTATAACCGACCGCATAACCGCCTAAACCATATAGTCGGTTTAGGCGGTTAAATGGTCGATTGATGGTTCCAAAAATGAGTTGGCGGTTTGTAGTCGGTTTTGAGAACCACAAAACCGAAACCGAGTCGAACCGACCGTTACTCACCCTACTTAGAAGTCTGTCTGTTTGACTCTTTTCCAGTATTATTGATGCTTAAACTTTAGTATTAGGTATATATATAATACAATATTTGCTTTAATTATGGATTTGATTGGAGATTAAGATTACAATTACTCTGCCATCAGGCATTTGGCCTGGTGGTAGAGTACTGGACTCTTAGTTCTAGCCTATCTAGACCAAGAGATTTTAGGTTCAACTCTCACGGAATGTGAGTTTCTCTCACGGAATGTGAGTTTGTTTGTAATTTATTTGTTTATTTGGTAGGTATGTAGTTGATAGTTTCTAGTTTGGGTTGAATTCTCATTTAGATGTTTGGGTATAGATTTGAATTGTAATGAGATTTCACTGGGTTTGTTTGTTGGGGAAAGGGTTTGTTGGCTCATAGATTAGCATTTCGGTATTGTAGCTAATTATGTAGCGGTGTACGGGTCTTCCTGTGCGTTTGTAATCCCAATCTCTTTAAGAAATGAAAATGATTCTTATCTAAAAAAAAAAAAGATTTCAATTACTCTATAGATCATTAATCCAAAGTAAGGCTTACCTAAAACCCCATTGATCTGGAAAACAAGAGATGGCATGGCACATTTATCAAATTCTGCCACTCAAGGGGTCTAAAAAAAAAATTTTTGTCCATGGTGTTGCAAAAGTCAATTTACTTGTAGCAAGCCATCAAAAATTGGTAACTTGAATGGATTAATTACCATGAAGTCCTAAATATATAGTTTAAGAATAATTGGAGCTGTACTTGCTTTGGGGGGGGGGATGGGGGGAATAAACATCAAATTTGGATAGTGCATCATATTAAAATTTACCCCTTTTCAATAAAAGGAAAATTATATATATAGTCCACATCCACTTTCATGAACCAAAATGTATTTTTTTTGGGATGAAATGTTAGTTTCATTCATCACAAGGCAGTGGTAAAAAACTGTTTGTCTGTACAATATTTACATTCTAACATGTACAAGATAGAAAATCAACAAAATATATACTAAATAGTATTTGAAAGACCCATGGAAATTACCAAAGACCCCTTTTGAGAATCGATGAAAAGGCTCCATTTGAATTTTTTTGTCCTTTTATGTCTTTTCTCACTTACCAAATTACTAAAAAGACCCTATGTTAGTTTCTAGCCAATTCTTGCCCATGAGCCCTTTTTTGTAATTATCCTTTCCTTTCACATAAATGTTATAATAAATCCTATCCCCCTTAATTATCTAGAATTGTAACCTCTTTTCAGGCCTTTCATGTCCATATGAAGAAACAATCTGAAAAGCGTGGTTCAATATTGTTTAGGCAACAATCTGATATATTTAGACGAAACTATAATAAA
>AWUE01015650.1:0-27571 GCA_001974825.2 Corchorus olitorius | reverse complement strand
ATTATATATATATTTTTTGTAATTAAAGGTTAAATGTATGATTAGTTTGACCGCAAAAGGAACAGATAATATGGGACGCAGGGAATATATGCGGAGGAATCCATATCCATGCATTTCCATTGAGAAGTGCAATGTACACAACATTTTTAATCAAAAGAATTTATTCCATATATATCAACATAATATTATAGTTTATTTAATTGGTAGCTAAGTTAAGATCTTAGCCATGGCTAATGTTCTTTTGTCCTCATTTTCTCTTGATGAGAAATAAGACATGATATATATATATATATATATATATATATTATATTTGGTTTGATCAGCATGCAACAAAATTTGTTTGCTTGTTAAAAACTTGGAAATATTGAATCTAGACACAAAAATCAAAAGGATATTTTAACAATGATTTGGTGAATGCACTTTCCTCATATCCCAAGTTGTTGCTTGAATTGCAGGTTGCTCACCATTCATCCAGCAAATCCCATTTTTTCAGCCAAGTATTGAATATAAACCCACAACCAAAAAAGGTAACACCTTGGATTTATCAACTCCATATTGAAAATGGGTTAACAAAAATATTTCATTATTTTCTTTGGTTGGTGCAAAATTGGATTTTGGCCATAATTGTTTCACAGTTCACACTTCCTTTATCATATTTTAGCTTAAATTCCACACACGTAACTGTCTGCCTATTATAGGGACAAAGTAAAAGGCAAAACTAGGCTAGATCTCAATGGTTTTAAGCAAGTTTTAATTTTGAAAGTGGTTTCTGTTGCAACAAGTTGCAAATTTGATCATTTGGGCAGGTTCTAACTTACAAATTGGAGTTACTAATCTACTTATATTAATTAGTTATTCAGAAGTGCCTAAAAACATGCAACAATGCTCAACCAAGCAAGTTATAGTATTTCTTTTTTCAATAGTTTTATAAGAACCTTAATCATTCATCCATAACACATTTTGCTTTTGCACTTCTTTTCTTATAGTTCAATACATCATTGCCAAATTACTCAATCTAGAGCTTCCTTCTCTCTATCTATGACTCTTTTCTTTGCGAGAAAATTTGTGATCTTAATATTTGAACTCGAAACTACAATGCCACCATATTAAACATACAAATCTGCCAGTGAATACAAAAAGTGAATAGGTTTTTAAATTAAGGGTAGGTCAGTATCCTCCCTATTAAACATACAAATCTGCTTGAGTGTACAAATTGACAAGTGATCTGCGTCTATAGACACATCCTATTAAACATAAAAATCTCAAGATTTGTATTTTATTTGATATTGTATGGTGAAATCATAACAATATCAATTAAAACAATTATTTGAGCACTCACAGCCAATTTATTTATGCAAAAACACATATAATTTCTCAAGCTTTACGAGCTAATTCATGCTTAACGGCCATCATTAGCAAGCTATCTTGATCAAGAGCAACTATGACCGGAATACCACCGATCCCACGAGCCATTGCGAGCATAATCTCTTTCATCAAGGATGCAAACTCCTTGCAGTTGATCTTCCCGTCGCGATCCTCATCGAACCTCTCGAAAAACGTTCGATAAAATTGATTAATATCTTCTTTAGACTTTGATTTGAACTCCATGGTGAAAATGCTGCCTAGGCCTTCCTCAAGCTCATTAGGTGAAATGCTTCCATCACCATTGGAATCAAGCATTTTGAAGTATTTGTCAACACAATTCCCAAATGCTTCCTTAGCTTCCATGAATCCTGTCACTGTTTTACAATCAAGAACAGCTACACTCATCTTGCTTATGTAAAAAAGGTTAGTAATAAATTAGGGTTGATCTCTCTTTGTCTGATCTCTTTCGTTTTTTAATTATGTTCTGGATTTGTTTGATTATATATAGATAATTTTAATTATCCCAACTAAATCTTAAATTATAAAATGGTTGATTGAGCTTTAATTGAGGATTCCTTTCTAGTTTAGAATGTGACATATGGCATCCCTCATGTCCGAATGCTCGTATCAATGTTCTTTTGTTAATGTTGACCAAGTTTCTTGTCTGAAAATTTGAAAATATGCCATTTTCATTTTTGTAAATTCAATTTGTGTTATTTGTTTAGTAACATAGAGTTATGGCCAAAAAAGAAAAATTAAACATACAGAGACCCTTGGTAGATTGGTCTGATTGAGCAAGGCCCCAAACTTTGGGCCATGTGCAATTATTGGACTTCCTCTCTTCTTCTAATTTCTGAAATACTTCAATATGTGTTGGGCCTACGTTACCCAAACTATTTTCTTTTTCAAGACAGATAGGGAGAGAGGGAGAGAGGGAGAGAGAGAAAGAAATCCACTATATATCAATATAATCTAGTCTTTTGCAAGATATATATTATATATGGAGGCAACATGTCGCATGCCCTCAATTAAGAATGAAATAATCCCCCCAATTCCCATGATTTTTTTTCTTTTTAAGAAAAACAAAATTGTCAAGGTCTAAACCCGATCATTAATCTAAAAACTCTGCGAATGATTAGAAAATGATGTAATTAGATTGTCTAATCCAGTAGCGTAGCCAGACATTTCCTTGAGTGGGTTCAATAACTTATACATCACTAGCCAAATAAAAGCTATATATATGAATTTAATTTTCTTTTTCGTATTGTTAGAGACTGAATTATAGTAATTGAAACTAAGAGTCCAACAATTTTACTTCTTAGAATCATATATACCGTGATATTAATTTCTAATATGTTTTCATACAAGAAAATTATGGGATTTTTGATAAAATATTTTAATATAAGCAAAAACCTTAAATTGTATACGTGAAAGTAAAAAAAAAAAAAAAGAGAAGAGAGAGTAAACATATGGATATCTAGAAAGAGAAATTATGTACATAACTTTAAACAATACTAAAATGATAGAAAAAGTTAAAATGAAAATATTGAGATAAAATATAAATATGTACTTTTAAAGTATGACTTAATTGTGAAAAAAAATTATGGGGTCAATACTATAAAACTTTCATTTTAATGGGTCAAAACTATAAATTTACTATATTTTTAATGGGATCAATTGGTAATTTTTCTTATTTTTCTCTATAGATATATTGGTATCTTATTTTTCTTATTTTTAAGTGGGGTCTTTAACATGTGGCTACGTCATTGGTCTAATCTAAGTTTATAAGTCGAAACTTTTCACTAAACGAAGAGGAATGGATAAATTAAATCATGCTAACTTTATTAATTTTCTTGTTGGGCAAAAAGAATTTAAAGAAAAAAAAAATAAGATATATATTTGTGTGTGTATTTATGTATGTATATGTTGATTATAAAAAAAAAGAAAATGTTATTGTAATTATAAACCGCATGAAATGCAACGAAACCCTTTTGTCTTTTATTCTCACTTTCTTACCTTTCATGCCGCAATGCTTCGAAAAACCCTTAGCCCAATTTTTGGCCTAACCCAAAGAAACAAAGCACAAGTCTACAAATACAAATACTCGAAAAAAAAAAAAAAAAACCTCGATTACATATTGAAGCATAAGATATATTGTTATTATATGTAAAGCCCTCATCAAGCGTGATTTATGCAAGTTCAAACATATAACATTTTTAATTCAGATTAATTACTTATCTTATACTAATTTATATATTTTAATTGTCAATTGTACGGTCTTGGACAGGCTTAATTTAATCTTGATCAATTGAACATATATAGAATTTAAATTATTATTATTATAATAATATATAACACTAATGATATTACCCGTGAGATTTGTTACTTGTGTAAGTTAACAATCTACTCAAAGCTAACTACTGACTAGTATTGTTTGAAGATTTTCAACAAGTTTTTCCTTAATAAAATGGTTTTAAAATGGATTTGAAAGTTTGCTGGCAGGAAAAACAATTTTTGTGATTTGTTTATATCCATCCATTTTCTTTGAAGGTCTTGATGTATACATATACGATTTTCTAATCGAATTTCAAAGCTAACTCTAAATTTTTTTAAGGAATAATATATATATATATATATATATATATATTTATGCTTTCAATTTCACATGTACCAAAAAATATTTGATCGATATCTTATTATAAGATTTTTAGATATAAAGTTTATGTTTCCTTTAAAAATTAATCAAGTTGAAAATATTGATTATAATTTATGTGTGCATGCAACTACAAGAAATGATCAAGTGCTTAACATAATGCATTATTATTATTGAGTTAGGTAATTTTAGCTAGTGTAAGAAATATGTGTTTCGTGTGTTTGGTGGACAAGAAATGTTCCTGCCCATGCTATGCCTATACCTCATGGTTATCGTACCAAAAGACATGATTGGGTAACATGATTTTTTCGAGAAAAATTATACTAATTTATTTGTTTTACATACATTTTGTTATCGTGTATTTGGTCTGATGGTATGGTAGTGTTGAACTCTAAAATTCAATGGCTAGAATTCAATCCCTAACAATTTTAAGTACTAAAAAAATTACACACACTTATGTCCCTTTTGGCATGACGAAATTATAATCACAAAATTCAAACTAAAACCTTCTATACGTGTTCTGAAATTTTTAATTAGATTTTACCATGTAAAACAAATTTTTATAAATTTGTGCAAATTGGAGGTACAAATATTTTTCTTACACTCTTATAAATAAAGTGATCTAGTCATCGGACATTTTGCCTAGTGATGGTAGAGTGTTGGACTCTTAGTTACAGTGTACTTGGACCATGAGGTCTTGGGTTCTAATTTCATGGAATGTGAGTTTAGTTTGTAATGTATTATATTTGTTTATTTGTTATGTTTGCTAGTTATAGATGAAATTAGAGATTTGACAATTCTATGTGATTTATGTACACTTCAATTTTTTGTAAATAGGGAAGCCAATGTATTTGCACATTCTCTAGCTAAGAGCCTAAGACTGAGCTGGATAATCGTGTGGTGCGGGACTATTCCTCCCCGCTTTTGTAATCTCTGATTATTATTTATTAATGAATGAAAGTGTTGATTTGATCATAAATAAAGTGATTTAATTAGCAAATCATTTTATTTAAATCCAAATAATCTTATACCTAGATTAGATCCACCAATCATGGGATTATGCCATCCCGTCACTTTGACTCTTTCCTTCTTTTTTCTATTTCTTAGATTTTCTCTAATGTTCTTTTCTTTTTTTTTTCTTACTTAATTAACCTTCATCTTTATTCTTTGGCTTTAATCCATGAAATTACTAAAACTTTTAAATATTATTATTATTACTCCTATATATATAAAGATCACCATCCTACTCCATGGATTCTAATGGAGCCCGGTACATCAACTTATGGACGGATATATATATTTATGGAGTATATACAAAATAATCTCTTGAAGTTTGAATTAAAATATGGAGGGAAGAATAGATCAGAAATTGGCAAATAAATAAGTTGTGTCCATTTACCTAAAAAAAAAAATGTGTACATTCATCAGTCCATGGTTCGTTATCAGTTGAATTCATTTAAGACTGAACAAAGTAATAAGTCAAAGCCTTCAGCATTACGCGTTATATTGTTCCCATATTCCACTGCTTAAAATTTCAACTGATAGACGAAGTCTTGCTTATCTTTTATCTTCTAGATAGTAGATACGAAATCGTCATCATGATTATAAAGAATTAACCAAAAAAAACTAATCTAAATATAAGTTGGTCCAAATGAGATATTCAATAATATTTATGAAGAAACCATTATTTATAATATTTTGAAGAACGGAAATTTGAGTTCCGGTTCCACCGTTTCAGCTTCCACAGTTCCTTCTTGATAGACAATTTGTAAGTTCCAAAAAAATTCGCATGGAAAAGTTTAATAGATCATTTGTAAATCTCCAAAAGGGGTCGGTGGCTTGTTATGACATTGGAGATAGAATAAACTACCATACTCCTAAACTTTTATGTAGAGAAAAAGAAAATTTTAATATTTGTTATAAGTGCCATGATTTTTTTTTTTTTTTATAATTGATCTATTTTCTTTTCTTCTTTTAAAATCTCATCATATTTTCATGGTGAGATACTAATCTCCCAAAAGGTTGTTATTAGGCTTTAAAACAGGACCTCTCCTACTAATGTTTACTTCATTCAAACCTCTATTATTGAGATCGATTATTCTTAAAGAAACCCGAACCCCTTTCTCGACCAATACCTATCAATCTAATAATGATTTATTATTTGGGTATAAATCTCTCAATATTCAATAATCACCATTGGTTCTAATGATTATTCAAAATCGAATCATGTCAAACAAATTTGTTGCTTTTAAACATGACTAGGTAAGAGTCTCGCTCGCTACGCTGAGCGAACATATTATGCTATAACTTTTAATTAATTTTCAACTATGAGCTTGTCAAATGAGGACAATGCTTAATTTTGGCTTAAGTCATGTATTTTGATAAATTTGGATTTAAGTAAGTATCCCACCAAATCTAGTCCAACCCTTTTTTGTCAGTTCTAATAGATACTTTGAATTATCTAAATCAGACATCCTGAGCAAAAACTCTATAATATTAAGCAAACCATCAACTTAAATTACTAATATTTTAGAAGTATTTTTCATACTCAAAACATAAAAAATCCACCGAAATAACAATTTTTTCAGAAGAATTTTTGGTATTTGAAAAATCAAATTTAGATTTCGAGTCCTTCATGAAAGTCACATATCATGAAACAACCTTTTAACAGGTACTTGAATCACCTCAATCGGACATCTGGAGCAAAAATTATGTAATATTAAGTGGACCATCCATTCTCGCAAACCGAAACAACTAAATTTTTGGAAGCATTTTTTATACTCGAAACATTAAATTTAGCTTTATAATTCTGTATGAAAGTTGTAGATAATAAAACAACCTTTTAAGAGACAGCTGCATCACCTCAATCAGACATTTGGAGCAGAAGTTATGTAATATTAAGTGGAACGTCCATTCCCATCAACCGAAACAACTAATTTTTCGGAAGTATTTTTGATACTTTAAACATTAATTAATTCAGTTTTTGAGTCTTTCATGAAAGTTGTAGATAATGAAACAACTTTTTAATAAACACTTGAATCACCTTAATCGGATATCCGGAACGAAAATTATACAATTTTAAATAGACCACTCAGCAAAACCATTTATAAATATGTTATATTATTATATTATAATTTAAAATGTTAGAAAGTCAAAAATAGCCTTATAAATTTATGAGAATAACAAAGAAACCTAGATTGAAATGACGAAATAACAAAACTCAATATTAATCAAATTAATGATGTTTGATCTGAGACCGGTTTACATGTAATTTCACTTCCTCCTCTTATGGTTTGTTCTTTGTTATTTGTTATAATATAATATATGCAATATGAAGTTCCTACGATGAGTTTGTAATTGTACACTATAAATCATGGTTATGAGTAATAATCTAGAATAATCAAAAACTAAAATAATGGATATGATTGCACGTGGGTTGATATTTGGTTTCGGATTAAACAATGGCAAACATATAGGTTTGAATTTTTATCACTTTGTAGGCTTTGAAGTAGACGGTCATTTTATCAACCCCTACCATCCTAACTCTCCTAATCAAAGGATTTGTTGATAATTATCTTTGCTTTATTTATTAATAACCTGTATCTGATCTGTCCCTACTAATAAAACAAAATTTCTTTTTTGTCCGTCTGTTATACGGAAACTTCACCCCAAAATTTTGATTATGAGAATTGGTTAATTATTTAATGCATTGTCAGTGCAGTTTAGCAGACTATATATGCGGATCCTGAAGGATGACATGTGTCCCCTAGGGGCTAGATTGAAATATTTAAAACTTAATTAATTAAAAAAATGAATATTTGTCAACTACACAACCCACTTGTGGAGTCCAAAATTTACACCATCAGTGTATCAAATAATTACCCATGAGAATTTTTAAAGAGTAAAACAGGACAAGCCCCAAACCTATGAATCCATTTTTGTAGGAGAGAGTAACCTAGTTTCGTCTTTACGAGGCTCACTAGTGTGGTCTATATATACATGTCGGACACCAATCTGAAGCCAAAAACTTAAGCTTGTGTTCTTGGATCTTTCAAGTATATATGCCACTTTTACGGCCCACCCCTTTGTGATGTGGGATGCGACACTCACTCACATGTGAACTCCAACAAACTCCTCCGTGTACATTTGATAGCTCTCCCCCGTGCAACTAACTCATTGCCCATGTATTTCTTGGATATCCTCAGTTAACTGACCGGTACTTTTTGGGTTTTGTTCACACTTAACCACACCCTGCACCATCTGTGCACCCAATTACCCGTTCTTTTTGGGTTTTGTTCACACTTAACCACACCCTGCACCACCTATGCACCCAATAATTTTTTTCCCAGAAATACCATACCATGTTTTTTAGCACAGCCGCACCATCGAACCTAACTCTGATACCATTTGTAGGAAATCAATAGAGCAACCCGTCCTCAGCGTTACGAAGACCATCAACGTGGCCCATATATACTTGTCGGATACCAATCTGAATTCAAAAGCTTAAGCATTTGTGTTCTTGGATCTTTCATGTATATATGCCACTTTTGCAGCCCATGGCTTTGTAATGTGAGATGCGACACTCACATGTGAACTCCAACAGTTTTTTTTCATTATGTGGATTTTTGAAAAGTATTGTTGGAACCTTAACTTCTTGTATCAATCTTCAGAACATTTGATTCAATGATAAATATGAGTATAAATTGGCTTAATGCCCTTTTTGTCTCTTGAACTTGTATGGTTTATACATTTTGTCTCTTATAAAACTTCAATTTTGGACATTTTGCATGCCTCCTAAACTCTCAATTTGGTTCAGCAATTTAGACCGACGTGGCAATGCCATATGGGCCGGGTTGGTCTGACGTGGCAATGCCACATGGCATGTTGTGCCACGTGGCAATGCCACGTCAGTGAACAATATCACATGACATGTATTATGCCACATGGCAATGCCACGTCAGCGACATGACAATGTCGTTAGGCCAACCGTCTGAAAGTGACTAAATGCACTCCAAATTGGGAATTCAAAAAGCAAAACATACCCAAATCATACAAATTAAGGGGCAAAGAGAACATTAAGTCTTAATAAAATTTATTATTATAAATAATATGTGTCAAATCTTCGAAAAAATTCTTCCAATTAATAGAGTGTGTTGGTGTAAAATATAAGATTGTAAATTCGATTCTTGTTCCATATATCGATCTAATAACAGTTTTAAATTAATTTTAGTAAATTAGCATTTTTTTAATCTTCAATTCAAATTGAAAAAAAGAAAAAGGAAAAAGGTAGCAATTATTTGGGGGAGTGGTGGGGGGTATCGTAAGTGCTTGTTTGTGTTTGGTCGAAGCTTTGGAAGGATGCTTTTGTATATTTTT
The DNA here is from genome assembly GCA_001974825.2 of Corchorus olitorius. Classification (NCBI taxonomy): domain Eukaryota; kingdom Viridiplantae; phylum Streptophyta; class Magnoliopsida; order Malvales; family Malvaceae; genus Corchorus; species Corchorus olitorius. The sequence continues at coordinate 18,177 of AWUE01015650.1, read as the reverse complement.
GACCAATTTCTGTACGGCAATCCACGGAATCAAAAGACAAGTGGTCAAACTATGAATTTTTAGTTTAATTAATTTAATAATTAATGTTGGTTGCTTTCCATCATGGTTATCGTAAACTTTCTGATCAACACAAGAAAAAAAAGTTTGTCATGTTATAATCAAACGAAAGATATATAGTATAAAATTAATAAAATATATATACTATAAGGTAAGAACATAATATTATTTGCAAATTAGGATTCCATATGATTAATTAAATATATATGTACTATAACATAAAAAGCATCTTTACATGTTATCGGCATCATCAACCATATATATATAGTTCACAATTATGTCTTAATTTAGTTTTTTTTTCTTTATTGGTTATGTTATTATATACCACATCAATCGTGAGATGCAAAGTAATTGATCCATAAAAAAAATTAAACTAATTGAAAAGATCCAAATTGGGAATTATCCAAATCTAAAATGATCTAAAATCAGAATTATATGAATTTATAATAATATAAAAATTCAAACCCAAATGACCCGAACTCAGAAACAACTCGATGACCACTTAAGACCACCTATTTTCCACCACTAACCAAATATTTAAAGAATAAAACTAATCGCTTTGTTTTTTTTTTTGGCAACAAAACTAATCACTTTGTTTATAAACTAATCTTTGCATGTAGCATTAATTTCAAAGTTAGAGAAACTTTTTTTTTTCTAGATTAATCAAAGGAAACAAAAGGCCTTTAAAACTAATGACTTGAAAAGAAAAGAACCTAACTAGCTAGCTACATAAAGAAAAAGATGAAAATGAGGGCACCACCCACACCCAAATCAATTTGAAGAAGAAAAGAGAATTTAAAAAAAAAAAAATCAAATGTGATAAATCTTTTGGCTTTGTTTCATGGCAGGTTTGACATCAACATCAAGATTTCCAATTTTTCATATTTTGGAAAGAGCTGTGCCTTAAGTTTTTGATTATTTAAAAACCTAAATTAAGGGTACCCTACAAAGGAACCCCATAACCCAAAAGCTGTCTAAAAATGGTTAAGGCAATGAAAAAGACCAGACCAGACATTTTTCAGAATTTGAGTGGCCACTGGCCATATATACTTATATATAGTCTTCGTGCATGGATTTGCATGTGGAATTCATATCTCCATTGTCATGACCTTGTGCCCTAACCCCCAAACTCGACACGTGGCCAGCTAAATCTTTTGGTTCAATTTGTTTGCTTTTTAGGGACATTTTTTAATTTTAATTTCCACAACAATATTATAAAAATTTTCTACCTAATTTATAATTATGAGATTTTTAAACCAAGTTTTCACTCGATACATCAATAACAAATTTTCTTTTAAACCAAAAAATGAGATTTTTTTTTTAAATTTAAGTATAAAATCTTATAAATTTTTAATGTTAATTTAATTACCTCTTAATTATCATGTACATTTAAAATATATAGAAAAATAAAAGAAAATGGAAAATTGATGTGACATTTGAGATACGTGTGACTGGTTGAACATGTACTGTATACACAAATAGAAAAATTAAAAATAAAAAGAAATAAATTTGATAACTTTTTATTTTATATATATGATGGTGGCCAGAAAATAAACTTAAAAGGACTTTACGATATTGCACGGAAAGATTGAACTGAAAGCTCGTCTAACGACTAATGTCATGTGCTATTTCACGTCACCCATGAGACTTGTCCTCCCTTTTAAATTCTTCTTCATCATTTCAATTTACCGAAATATCCTTTGATTCTCCATTAATCATTAATTTCTCATGGTCCTTTTGGTAATTTTGCCTTTTCGATATAGCTATTGGAGGTTGTAGTGATCATCTTTGAGCTAAATACAAGATTTTGGATATAATAAAAGTTTGTAAAAATTGAGCCAATAGACATTAATTTAAGATGGTTGCAACTTGCAAAAGCTATTTTAAGGTTTTTTTAGGATTTAGTTTGAAAAATAATAATAATTAGAACATTATCCTTTAGATAATATACTAATCATATGTGAGCTTTATCCCTGGTATTTGTAATCCAGATTCTTTGATTGAATGAATCTGCTATTAAAAAAATACTAATCATATATTTATATGTACTAATTATTAAATCAAATATTTTCTACGTTAAAATTAAAAAAAATCATTTATTAAGGCGCTTCAATAATTATTCTCTTAAAACAAGTCTCAATTGAATATCGTGAAGAGACAAAACTTCTTCACTCTCATAGCATATTATAGCATATTGAGGCCAATTCAATCATATGATTCAAAAAATTTAAAAATAACAATTGATGTATTAATGAAACTTTTGTACACACACAAAAAAAAGATATATTAATGAAACTTTTATATATATATATATATTATATAATGACACAAAAAAAATAAAATCAAAACAGCAAATAAGTATTGAGTTAGGAAAGCCTAAACTTTTAGCTATATAAATGGGATATCAATAAAGTCTAATTCTTTTTTGTTGTTTGTCAAAAGAGAAAAAAAGGGTTAAGGGACATTTCAATACGGAAAACTTTTGAAAACAGAGACATTGCACCCAAAAAAAACTTTTGAGACATGCTTTTGAGAAAAAGAAAAGAACTTAGAAAAAAGAGAAAAACTTTGCATTATTATTCTTCAATAGGAAATTATAGTCACCGATCATTTCCCAGTGGAACCGATTTGATAATTCATAAGAAGAATTCATTTTATTTTTTAAAAAAGTAAAATTGAATAATGTTGCTTCAATTGTTAAATCACTACATAAAAAGCATGATTTTTATTGGTTTGGCATGAATTTTGTGTGAACAAAATAGGAGAAATTAGGAAGAGTTGGTAAAGGGGGGACATTTCATATGTTGTTTTGGTCTTTGCTTATCAAAAAAAAAATGATTAATTAAAAAATTGATAAGCATTTGCTCTTGCTTATCCTTTCTAATTAATACTCTAATTAAGCTATTAAGATGTTAACACAATCTATAAATTAGAAATAATTAATTCTACCCAAACATTTATTTAATAACTTAATGATTATTGAACCCATTTTTTTGACCGAAATACACTTTTTATTACTCTTAGTTAAATGGCATTAATCATCTCCTTAGAAAACCACAAATAGTCGATAGGGAGATGCAACAATTAGGAAGAAAATTACTACTAATATCTTTACCATATACTCCATTAATATACAAAGAAAAAAAAATCAACAGCAACAAAATCTATTGATGTGGAACCACCTTTACCCGGACAATATGAGAATACAAATCCGATTTCCTAAAACCCTATATGTTAAGATGGTCTCAAACGCCAGTATCAGACACCTATATTCTCCATGCATGGGTAGCAAAAAAAATGATCTCAAACTTTAACCACTTTTATCGTGCTCAATAACTTTTGAACATACGGAAAAAATGTTTATTAAATAATTTTTTTGTTTATATAAAATGCAATTTTTGTAAAAAAAAAAAACTACTCTTAATATTACTGGTGATCCTTATTTGCAATTTTAAAAATTAGGGTTCTTGGCCTGTTACTCATGGCTTTCAAAATCGGACCGGACTGTTCAGTCTGACCGGTTTAATCGGGACCCGGAGGGGCTTCCGGCTCTTTAAGGGAACAAAACCGTGGTTATTAGGTGGTTCGAGCTACGGTTCGTTTACAAAAACCTTGCTGTTACTTATGAAGTTATGATCTTTGAAACCAAAAAAGATGCACTGTTCGGCTGATTCTTTCATAAGGTTTGGCCTGCAATAAATTAGTAATAATAATTTGTTTAAAACCCCAATAAAAAAAATTCTGTTTTGTTTTACTATTTTAGGATAGTTTAAACAAAATTAAACCAAATTTATTTTATTTATCAGTAACGGAAAAAGGGTATCAGCTAAGCCTTAACGCCTGAACCCATTAATCTTCTCTTTGGTACTAAAAAAAATGGTTACAGAAAGTCAGAAACCCTTTTTTCCCCTCTTTCACAATGAAGAATGCAATGCAAAGTCAAAAACTGATATATATGATAATAAGAATGGGGAATATAGTTATAATCATTTCAGGAGTTTAAATTCCACAAGCTTGATTCAAATTAAAAATGATTGCTTATTTATAACTAAATTAATTAATCTTCACCTACCTTTAAATAAAATAAAAATTTAAATCAGTAAACATAAACTTCAACTATTTCTTCTTCTGAAAAAAACAAACTTATAATTTTATCACTACAAGTTTTCCCTTATATTACACTTATAATTAAGGTACTTCTAGATATGAATACCCTTATATTACTATTATAAATGATAGACTACAAAAAGAAAGATAGTCTTCTTCCATTCCTAAATCCACCCAGGATTTGAACTTGAGACCTCTTATTAGAGGCCCAAACTCTTAACTACGATCCCTTGGAGACCTCTCTTTATTCAATGTGGTAAAACATCTAATCATCTATAAAGCTCGAACTCTACCTTTTCTGTTTTTTTTTTGTTCCTCCAATAATAATTTGTCTATATATACATTTTGAGATAAATTTGACTATTAAACTTAAATTACATTTATGAATACTAAATTGAAGACTAGCCAGTAAGTTAGGCCAAGCCTTCCCCTATTAAAATATCTCTTCAGTCTTCAACTCATAAGTTGCCCAATGCAAAATTCAGTTATATATATGTTTCAATTTCAACCCCATTCTTTTACAAAAATATGTTGACAATATATAGTATTGTCACAAACCCTCATCAAATTAAATTCTTTTAAAATTCTTGAACATCTAATTTCACATTTCAGTTACGTATTTGGATTCGTCACAATCATCGTATTTAGATGGTATAAGCATTTGATTCGATGATTAGTGTACACATTTTTGTCTAAAGATATGTTGGAAACATTCATTCATTGAAATTGAAATCTAATTTATTATTATGCTAGTAATTGTTGGAAAAGGAGAAAAAATCCAAGAAAAATAACAAAAATCAGAGGAGTTGGTTGAGTAAGAGTTAGAGAGTTGGTTTGGTTTGGGTAAATGGGCAGCAAAGAGTTTTGAGTTAGATCTTATTTGAAGTTTTGGAGTTTTGACAAAAGTATATTTTAAGTACAGTTAAAATCTACTAATGTAATGTCCCAAACTTTAGACATGAAGCAACTGGGAACATGATACAGATTTGAGCATCAGAATGGGGGTGGGGTCCATGTTTCTAATGAGTTACCAAAGTATTCATTTTTAACATAAAAATTAATTAATAATAACAAAAATAATAATCATGGTATATAATTTGCAGGTATTTTTATAGAGAGAAAGGGAGAAGGATCTTCTCTCCCTTTTCTTTTCTCTCTCTTGTTTGTCATGTTCCTTAATCCTTCATGGGGGTGGGTGGTTTTCTGTATGTATCCCCTCAAAAAATGTGGCAGGGTTTGCCTAAAAACTTGTCTTCTAACTCAAAAACTCTCTCTTTCTTTCATGTGAATAATTGATCAATTTCTCATCCCTCTCTCTCTTCTAAAAGCTTTAGAAAAAGTAGTTTTTTTTTTGTATGAAAAAAAAAACCCATCTTTATTTTTTCCCCTCATTTCTCACTCTGTGTCAGAAAACAGCTTACAAGGAGAAATCTTTGTTGTAACAAAGGAAAGGAAGGAAGAAGGATAACATAAACAAAATATAAACTTTTTATTTTTTTTCTTCTTTTTGGAGGATGAATGGTCTTTCACATCTTGAATCAGATTGCTCTGAGTTTGTTGAAGTTGATCCCACTGGAAGATATGGCAGAGTATTGAACTCTTTCTCCTTTTTGTCTTCTTTTTTTGAGTTTTGAGTTCAAATTTGATTATTTGGGCTTACTTTTTTCCTTGTTTTCTTCATTTGTTTCAGTACAATGAAATCCTTGGAAAAGGAGCTTCAAAGATAGTGTATGAATCAAAACTCCAATATTCTTTGATTTCGTTGAATACCCAATTCATATTTCTTCATTATATTTGCTTCTATTCATCATTTTTACAAAATTTGAGCTCCACTGGATCTTTTCCCAAATGGGTTATTTCCTTTTCAAAGATGGTTGATTTTTGAGTTGTTGGGTTGTCTGATTGGAGCAGTTATAGAGCATTTGATGAGTATGATGGAATTGAAGTTGCTTGGAATCAAGTCAAACTCTATGATTTCCTTCAAAGCCCTGAAGATCTTGAAAGACTTTACTGTGAGATTCATCTCCTCAAGACATTGAAGCACAAGAACATTATGAAGTTTTATACTTCTTGGGTTGATACTGCCAATAGGAACATTAACTTTGTCACTGAAATGTTCACTTCTGGGACTTTGAGACAGTAAGAAAATCTATCTAAAATCTTGTTTTGATGTTAAATTTGCTTCCTTTTTTGGGGGGTTTGATTTAGACATCTGATTTTTGTATTTGATTCTGTTTATTTTTGTGCTATGATAGATATAGGCTAAAGCACAAGAGAGTCAACATTAGAGCTGTGAAGCATTGGTGTAGGCAGATCTTGAAAGGACTTTACTACCTTCATAGTCATGACCCTCCAGTGATTCATAGAGATCTAAAGTGTGACAATATTTTTGTCAATGGGAACCAAGGAGAAGTGAAGATCGGTGATCTCGGCCTCGCTGCAATCCTCAGAAAGTCTCATGCTGCTCACTGTGTTGGTATGTTTAGCTTGACCCATTTTCATGTTAATTAGCATTGAATTTTGGTTGAGAATAGAAATGATTGGACTATGAAGCAATATATCTAGTTTGAGAAATATTATACTTTTTGGATAGTTGGTGGGTTGATTTAGATTAGATTTCACTCTTTATACTATTCCAGGGACACCAGAGTTTATGGCCCCAGAAGTATATGAAGAAGCCTACAATGAATTAGTTGACATTTATTCATTTGGGATGTGCATATTAGAAATGGTTACTTTTGAATATCCATATAGTGAATGCAATCATCCTGCTCAAATCTACAAGAAAGTTATCTCTGTAAGAGTTTATCCTTTTCCTTTATTTGACCGTCTTTTTTCCTTTATTTCATCTGCTAAAATGCCCACATTTCCACTAACATCTTTTATTCCTTTTAGGGTAGAAAACCAGATGCTTTATATAAAGTGAAAGATCCAGAAGTTCGACAATTTGTTGAGAAATGTTTGGCAACCGTATCTTCGAGGCTCTCTGCGAGAGAGTTGTTAAATGATCCTTTTCTCCAGATTGATGATTGTGAATCTGATTTGAGATCACTAGAATATGGAAGGGAATTTGATGAGTTGGGTCCTCTGATAAGGCAACCATATTTGGAACTTCATCATAGTAGTAATTCTTATAGTAATGGATACTCAAGTGGTTATGGTTATGAGACCCCAAATGAATGGGGGTATCATCCTGCTGAAATCGAATCAAGTGGAATTGAGCTTTTTGAATATCAGGAGGATGAACATGCTGCAAATGTTGACATAAGCATCAAAGGGAAGAGGGGAGATGATGGCGGTATTTTTTTGAGGCTTCGGATTGCGGATAAAGAAGGTTAGGATTGTATTTCATCTTTTTGTCTGAACTTCCTTTTAAAAAATTCTCAACTTTTTCTTGGTGGAGTCTGACTAGTACTTTCTCTATCTATCAACTTGCAGGTCGTATTAGAAATATATATTTCCCATTCGACATTGAGACTGATACAGCATTGAGTGTTGCTACTGAAATGGTTGCAGAATTGGATATCACTGACCAAGATGTGACTAAAATAGCCGATATGATAGATGGAGAAATTGCCTCCTTAGTACCTGACTGGAGGATAGGGCCAGGAATTGTGGAAACACCCCGCTTTGCAAATCAAAACTTTTGTGACAATTGTGCTTCCAACCGTACATCTACTGGTTCCCTCTTGGATTATTTGGCACATAATGGAGGTGTCAAAGATTTGCAACTTCTTCAATGTTGTAGAAACGGATGTGCTTCAATGCATGGCCGGTTTGAAGAGATTACTTTTCAGCCTGAAGAATCTGAGCATTATGTGACAGATGGCGCACCAAACGAATCAAGCCAATCGGACAATTTGCATTACCAGGAAATATGGGATCAGCATGAAAGCCGTGAACTTAGTCCGGTGGGCTCTAGACAGAGCCATTCTGATGAAGAGTATGAAAAATTAGATCAATCCTTCTCAACAAAGGATGGCAAAGAAGTCAAAGGAGAAAACAAAACCATATCTGGTGAAAGAAGTTCAATCCAGTGTTTGCCGGGTTCTCGATCTTTCTCTACAGTTCAGCCATTATATTGTGATCCCTCAGACAATTACGAGAATGAAGTCCAGCAGGAACTGAGATGGCTTAAGGCAAAGTACCAGATGCAATTAAGAGAACTTAGAGATCAACAACTAGGACTTGTATCAGACTCTTCAGCTTATAGTAACAGAGACAAGAAAAGAAGTGATGAGGTTCCGTCTTCAACTTTTAGTACATTAAGAAAAGACCACGGAAATGAGCTTAAATTATCTGCCCATGACAATCATTTTAACTCTGATTTCCATGAACACAACAAGAACAAGAGCTGCCCCGACTCGGATACCCAAAGGGCCCGGTATCGTGAGGCGACGGAGTCTCCAAAGGCAGAAAATATGGTTACAGCTCAGAATTTCTTCACTGGATCACATTCTCTTCACAGGACAAAATCCCTCCCAGTTGATGCTGTTGATATATAACAATATGTAAGGCTCTACATTCTTTTGAACATTCTGTACACTTTATAGAGGCTGTACATTATGAGAATCCACCCTTTTTTTGGTCAATTAATGTCTATTTTACCTTCTATCTGAACCTTCCCCTTTCCTATTCCTATCTTAGAACTTAGGGAAACAGTAAATTTGAGAGAAAAAAAAAAGTTAGATACAAGTCATCATCATGATTTATCCAACCATAATTCCTTGTAGAGTTGTTCTCCATAGCATCAAACAAAAATTTAATACACCCATTGTCACCATTGACATGTTTGAGATCTTGGACAATGATTGAAATAAAAAGTAGTATAGTTATTAGATAAGTATTACATTTGATTTAGTGGTTAGTGCATGATCTTATTAGAAAGCTACTTTGCATTGCCTTTTTTTCCCCTGTCTACCAAATAGCTGTAAGTGCAATTTAGTAGCTTCAAGAAAAGGCTGAAAAAATTTAGCCTTCTAAATATAGTGCATGTGTCATTAGCTGGACAAACCATGGAGTTTAAAGACATGAGTATCTTACTTTTGAAAATTTGCCAGAAACACATTGGCATTTGCCTTGTGAGTTGTTTTGAGTGGATGAATGAATCATAAATCATTTGGCATTGCCAGTTTCTAGCTGGCTAGCTCAATCATGTGCTGCAAAAAGAGAAAAAAAAAAGGGATAAAGATTAAATGAAAAGGGGAGTTGCATTGCCAGCAGGCAAATGAGAGGGATTTTCATTCTTCTTTCTTTTTATATTTTTTGCCTTTTTTTTAAAAAAATTTATTTTTTAAGGTGCTTTAGCCTTTAGCCTTTAATGCTTGTAAGACCCCACAGTGTCAATTATGGAGTGGAGGTTTCAAATGAGAAGTAAATTACATGGACCCACTAGTAGGCTAAGAGTATCATGTTCCTTCCTCCATATTTCTCAATATTTCATGCATGGCGATGCTAATCTCTTCAAAATCTTTGGGGGTTGCCCACAATGACCCAATATGTTCCAAGAAAAGGAGCCTTGTCCACTAAAATGACCTCATTTTAGCTTGACTTTGATCTTATATATATAATATAAAATGCTATCTTTTCTGATAATTAATAATCCTCAAATAATAGATTGTACATTTATAGTACAACTACTTTGGTCTTTGAGTACTTATTTTTTCTTTTGCTTGGGTCAAAGTTTTCAACCCACTCTTGTGATTATGCATATTGGCGGAGAAGGAATGGAATTTTCCTTACAAAAAGGAAAGAATAAAATCAAGACTTTTTGTTACTATTTGTATTGAGAAGCAAAGTGGAGACCAACTCACCTCACCTTGTTTAAGAAAATTTTACCAACTTTTCTTGTATAATAGTATTTGAAAATTTAGTACTCTTGTTTAGACTTTAGAACAATAGCTTAATAATGACTACATTTTCTTACTTTTTTCAAAAAGAAGACTCTATTAGACTATTTCAATTCTTTACCAAAATAAAAAATTAGACTATTTCAATAAAAACAAAATTGGAAATCAATTTGCTACCCTAGTGGCAATATTAAGTGGACTATTCCCAAAAGAAAAAAAAAAGAAAAAAATTCTTTTTAACAAAAGAAGAAAAGGTATCAAAGCAAGAAATTGTGAAAAGGGAAATAATTTTTTTTTGTGGTTAATATCCCATTAGTTTAAAGGGAAGAAACAGCTCAGAATAATCAAAGTTTTTTAAGAAATCTTGGGTAATTAGACTATATATTCTTTGAAAAATCATATAACCGATCTAAAAAAATTCTACCATATAAAAACGAGTGAAGCCATGAGATGTTTGACCATGAAGTCAACGCAATAGCAATATGTAAAAGTCAAAACAAATGTCTCAAATTCAAATCTAAATTCAGATTTTATTATAATATTTTTTTTATTATTACCAATTAAAGTCAAGGATATACTAAATAGAAAAAGGAAAATTTTGATAAAAATGTTAAATGTAATTTTAAGGTAACAATGGATTCTTGATAAAGAGAAATGATTGAATTATGTGAAGAATAAATAAATATACTTTTAAGCAATGTTTAAAGACAGAAAAAGGGAAGAATATATACTTTCAAATGATTGAGAAATGAGAATCTTTTGAGTTTAATTTCCAACATTAATAATAATATGATCATTACAATCAAGTGAAAATTGCCCTTTACTTTAAAATTTTCACTTTCTTTCTAGTTAGTAGTAATTTTTTAGATTACAATAACACCCACCTATGAAGAAGTGGAGAAATGGATTCCTTTGAAGGCATGAAAAATATGTTCCTTTTATATTAAAATTCAAAAGGTAGTGATATTTACATCCACTTTCACAACTTTTGGTAAAATACTAAAATTAAATAGGAAAAAGGGGACCTAAAAGAAAAGATGGAAAAGATGGTTCAAAATAGACCTCAATTACCTTGTTGAATTTAGAAAAATGAAGAAAAACATGCAAAAATAAATTACTTTCACTCAATTATAAAATCCCATTTGTAAAACATTGAAATTCCATTCATAAGGGCAATAGGATTCATTCAAATGAGAATCATGAAGCATGAAATCATAAAAGCAAACTTTTATCATAAGTATTTGACTAGAAATCAAGCTCCCACCAAGTTCCCTTTTTATCATTATCCCATAATACAATCCAATCACAACTAACAGAAATATGATTGCATTTTTATGTTTTGGCCAAAGGAATATATATATGATTGCTTCAACCTTACAAAATGTTTATCACAAATTATAGGCTTCAAAAGTGTCAACTTGAAAATTACTTGATCAAGTCAAACCAGATATGAATTCAAGCTAAGTTTTGCAGCACTATATCAGCAACTTGTCTAAGATAAGGCTCAAATCAACACTTAAACATGGAAAGTCTTAACAGATTGAGTTATTGGTAAGCATAATAGGCCTAATAAATCCAAGGAATTCTCCAATAGTAAAGCAAAAGGAAAAGAGAAACAAACAAACATGAAAAAGGAGAGGAGGAAAATGAAGAAACTTCTATGATTCTAATTTTCTAACCATAAAGATTAAGAACAAAATAAATGTAACAAATTGCACTTGAGCTTATCATAATATAAAGTTTGCATAATCTGATGAAGTGGTGAATGTTAGGCATAAAGTGCACTATTAGAGATAAGAGATAATGACAATACTTTTAAAGTTAAGTCAACTTCTAGTCACTGTCATTTTCACAACTAGGCATATAAGCTCCTATTCCTAACAACACCATTAGCAAACAAGCAAGTCCCCCATTAATTTCCACATGAATTTGAAAATATGAATGCCTAACCAGTTACTAACCATTATTTTGCTTGTTGGGTATTGAGACAAGCTTTTGCAAGGCTTTGAATTTTGAGTCCTCATCAAGTCTTTACCTTAAAATGGGCAACCCTTATAAATAGAAATGTTTAGTTTAATAGTATATATGCATCTCAGTTTCCCATCAAGTCTCTACTAATCTGGAGTCCAACCACAAGTTGAAGGAAGTTTTCTACGCGCTTATTTTCTTAATTTACAAGACTTCAACATGATACCTTGTTTAAGAGACAATGAATTCCTTCAACTCAACCCAACATATGTTGGTCACATGAACTTTATTATTGCTGCTCAGTTTAACATAAAAATTGTTGTCTTCAATATAATCTTTTTATTATTGATATGATATTTGGACCGCAAGGCAATATATATATATATATATATATATATATATATATATATATTAATCAAGAGCATATATATAACAGCTTGGATTTTTTTCACTATTGAAGCAGGACTTGAAACGATGTCGTCTCTACCTTAAGTGTATTGGGCTGATTAAGGCAAATGCAGAGCTCTCACGAGAAAGATTATTGGTAATAATGTCAGAGATAATGAACTAAAGGAAAAGAAAAAACGAATTAACCCAAAAAGAGCTAAAGATTTCAAACAAATATAACACCCTCTCTGTTTATATGTCTCCAAATTCAGTTCAGTAGACCACATCTAGCCAACCTTAACGTCCCTATACGAATGTTCTTTTATTATATATATACAAATGAACTCTAAAGGATCTAAGAAGCAGTTTCAATTATTACCTCTAATGAGAAGATACAAGGTTCCTGCTTATAGACTTTCATAGAGGCCTCAAGTCTGGGTAGTCTTCAATCAGTTCCTTCTTCGATAGTGTGTCATTTTCATCCTGAGGAGTCCACAACACCTCAACAGCCTGAATGAACATACAAAGAAATATCAGCAAAATATAATTAGTAAAATATCGACAAGTCATAATTGAACACTATGCCAATTCTTACCAGTATTTTGCTTGTCGGGATGGAGGCAAGCTTTTGCAAGGCTTCTTTTAAGTCTTTGCTTCCATTGATTGGGGGCAATTTATGCACTCCTTCAGCAGCCACCAGAATTGTTACCTGAAAGTTCAGAAATTGGAAATAAATTAAAAAAAAAAAAATTTACGAATCCAAAGAGCAATCTTGAATTGATTACTCATATTCTGTACCTTAAAATGGGCAACTCCATAAAAAAAATGTTTAGTTTGAATAACAGTTTAAGAGTCTTACCATCATGTACTCATTGCTAAAGTCACTAGCTTTCTGACTTGCTGTGCTTTGTCTTCTAATATTGTTCACATTCACAAGAGTCTCTTCATCAAATTTAGCCCTTTCTTCAATAGAGAGTTGATTAAAGAGTTTCTCCCCATCATCTATACTACGTTTCACATCCACCTAAAAAATATAACACGCATAAACATCATCCATGCTTTAGTATTTATGATGCCTATAAATCACATGAAAAAAGCATATTTTAAATGAATTAATAGGATTGGCCAAGGCCAACAAGAATGTGAGTGTCCTTGAAAATTTTCCCAGGACTGAAGGTAAGGGGAAACATAAGCAAATGCTGTAATTCTGTCCGGAGAGATAAACACAACATTCCGATAGGTTAACTTACAGATGAATAAGCAGAGATGCAATAATCAGGATGCCGAAGCAAAGCTAGCGCTGTCTCTGCAAACAAAAGGAAAAGGAAAGGATATGTAACGAAACTTGCTCAGTTTACATGATTAATTAATCTGATAGAACAGCTCAAAATATCTCCTAAACCCATTGCATCTAAAGTTATATATTATATATAAAGAAGGGGAAAACATCATTCAACCATCAGCAAATTAAGCAGAAGCCATGTAATGAATGGCATCTATGTGTATCTCAATCAAACCTATGCTCCCATTAAACATAGTTGTACATCAGCAATCTGATTAGATATCATACTTTATTATTTTCTTGAGCTGGTTTCAGAAGCATAACTGTGCTAATACAGCTAAAAATGTTTTTGTATTGCGTTTATATAATCATCTAGGATAAGACTAATACTGGGAATTTACCTACCATATCTTGCCATTCTAACCTGCATTTGTACAGAACATCTGCCACTTAATCTGATACAAAAGAATGAAAAGCTTAAACTGCAGAGAACTATTAGAAAGGTTTACCTGTCAATACATAGCTTAGGCCCTTAGAGGTAGAAGTATCAGCAACTTCAGCAATCCGATTCAGTTGCCTTTGAAGAGACCGTGCCATGCCAGACAACCCAACCTAAAAATGGAATGAAAAGGCAAAGGTGAGATTGCAAATTGACAAATGGGTTGCAAAGATGATTGTTATAAGCACAATTGCATGCATCTCAATACAGAAACGATTATTTTGAAATTAAGTCTTGCCACTGGCATTTAACTTGGGAATGAAGTTTGATCTCAACTCATTGGTAGATACCAATTATAAACACAGAAGACAAAAGTCAGACCATAGTCATTGCTTGTAATCTAAAATTTAGATATAACATCACAATAGAAGATCATTATGCAAAAAGTTATTTATTCATTCATAAATGCTAAACATTCCTTTGAAAACTTTATCTCAAAATTTTAGGTCATGTAATACCAGACGGCAGAAATCCTAATTACCACACTCGGCATAAACGTTTCCGTAGTGCAAGCATATTAATAAACAACTAAAAACCAACAAAATCAGTCTATTAATATGAAAAGCAAGAAAAAAAAAACTTACTTGAAGCTTAATAACACTTGTCCTTTCAGTAGCAGTAGGCACACTAGTATTTAACTTATCTTGAAGAATTTTAAGCAACACCCGGACCAAGAGTAACAGAACCAAAACATCATCCGAAAGCTCATCATTAGAGCTGCTCGACCCTCCACTCCTGGTGGAAGCCGAAGAAGTCCTTGAAGACGAAGAACTCCTCGAACTCAAACTCAAACGATTCGAATTGTAAAAGCAGCTCTGCTTCCTCTTCTCAGGTAAGAGGAAGCATTTAACATTGAAATTAGCGGAGCCATGGCTTCGAAGAGTTAAAGCAGCGATTGGTTTAGATAAACGAGGAAGGGAAGGAGGAGGTAAATGGATGGGAAAATATTGTTCGAATTTTAAAGAAATGGGTCGGAGGAGCAAAGAAGGAGAAGAAGCAGCTGCTGCCGCCATGGCGGACATGGGAGACATGAGTTTATTTTTAGGGATGGGAAGAGTCGGAAGAATTTTTTTTTTTTTTTTTTTGGCAATGAGTTGGAAGAATTTTAGGAGACTAGTTTTCACAAATGTGTATGCGTGCGTCCTAAGCTTTTCTTAAAGACATTTTTCTAAAGGCATATTGAAAAAAATAATATTAGACATGGATTTACACATGTAGGGGCTCATCGAATTTGGGCTTAGAAATTAACTTGCATGATGAAAATCCAAAAGCCTACACTATTGGAAGCACTGAATGTGGTGAAGTTTTTCTACTATGTATGAACTAACATATGATACAATTTGGTACTTTTATTGGCAATATATGAAGTTGACATGATCTGCTGAAATTAATATTCTCAATTTGCATATGCTCGAAGTACACCTTTGCATCAGACAATGTGTGACTCGAAAAAGGAGTATATAGCTATATAGGAAATGGTATTGCAAGCTAACAACGTCATTTTAAAAGGTTTAGCTGGCATGTGAAAAACACAGCTTAATTAAGCACTGCAAATTAATCATCAAATTGGAAAGCTATAGAGGTTTACCATTTCCTTTTCACTTTCAATCATTATTCACAAAAGCAGAACCATTTAATTTAACAGACTTTGAGTTCAATTCAAATATTCAATGCTATACACCTCAAAAGAGCAACACCATCCCTAAAATGCATGTTTGACTTACCATTAGGCTCATAATTAGCCAACATGACAAACTACAATTAAGCTTGGGTCTTTCAACCAAATTTAACTTATCTCCAAGAGTTTGGAGAGGCCCCGGATCTTCAAGAATTTGAGGAAGGAGCAAGATTAAGATGTACAAAACCAAACCACCAATAGAAATTATAGCAGAGATTTTGACAGTATGAACTTCTAAAGTTCCAAGGTCATGACTTAAATTAAGAAGATCATAACCCAATAACTTAGAACCTGCTGGCTGCTACATGCATTTTGTATATTAAAAGTCAATCCGACCGCCTTTAAGAATGAGTTTGCACTGAGTTGATCAACTTATATTCACTTATTATCTAGTATAGTATATCATTATTGAATTTATGTCAATATAATAAAATGGAATGAGACTCACAGCAATTAGTAATTTACCTACCTGTCAAGATTAATTCATTTGAGAACATTAATTATGATCAAATCTATAAAGGAACTATGATATAAGGTCATGAGAAGATATTAATGGTTCTGAGAACATATACCAGCAAACTTTCTTTCAAGGCTAGCAGCTTAGCAGTTTCAATAGCTTCTTCACTAGACACTTATATAAATTACAAGTGCAGCATATATTATATGTATATATGAAACAGAAAGCTACACATCATATATATATACATATTAAACATATAACAAGCCATATACTATCAAATTATTGACACTTGCCAAAGGAAATAAAAATAAAGATAATGAATATGAATTCTCATTAGGAAATGAGGTATTATATATCTTGGATAAATTTAAATTAAAATCATAAGATTTTCAGAATATAAAGCGAAGGCACTAACAAATTCGACAGGATCATGATGTTGAGTTTTATCGTAATGACTTCATCAAGGATACCAATCTTTCAAACATGAGGGACCATAGCAGCACCAATTCCTGGAATGAGGTGACAGCCTATGACAGCATCAAGGAGAGATTGCTTGAACCATACCCATTTTGTTGAAAATTTTCCCAGCCTTTACACTTTTTTTTGGGCACAAACTCATCATAACACTTAAAACCCAATTAAAAATGAGAAAACCCAAAAATACTTTTTATCCAAAAATCTTGGAAAATTTTAGCCAAAATCGTGTACTAACCATCACGGTTTTTGGCTAAAAACGCGTTTCGGGGGGCCGTCTCAGTTTTGCATGATTTTTACTCTGAGACTACTTGAAATATCTATATTCATCTAATCAAATCTTAGCCACATTCCATTTAAGGATTTGTTTTTACGAGTATCAGAATCTTGTTTCGATTTCATTAGAAATTAATTCGGAAAAATATGAAAAACGATATTAAAAGCGGGAAAATCCCTTCAATCTTTTTAGCGTTAAATTATATATTTTTTTATGAGTATTGAGGCTAAAAAATGAGGAAATATCTTTCGGGACAATTTTTGCAAAATTTTAGCCGAAATCGTGTAATAATCATCACGGTTTTTGCCTAAAAACGCGTTCCGGGACCCGGTTCAATTTTGTATGAATTTTGGCGCCGAGACTCCTTGAAATACCTATATTCATCTAACCAAATCACAGCCATTTTTTTTACAAGCATCTGAATCAAGTTTCGATTTAAGTAGAAATTAATTCCGAAAAAATAGGAAAAACGATATTAGAAGCGTGAAAAGCCTTTCAATCTTTTTGGCATTGAATTATATATTTTTATGAGTATTGTAGCTAAAAATTGAGGAAAAATATTTCGAGTGAATTTTTGCAAAATATTAGCTGAAATCGAGTACCATCACGGTTTTTTTTGGGTTAAAAACACGTTTCGGGGCCTCGGGTCAGTTTTACATGATTTTTGGCACCAAGACTCCTTAAAATATCCATATTCATCTAATCAATCTCAGCCACATTGGATTTAAGGGTTTGTTTTTACGAGCATCTAAATCTTGTTTTGATTTAATTAGAAATTAATTCGAAAAAGATAAGAAAAATGATATTAGAAGAAGTAAAAATCCTCAATATTTTGACGTTGAATTATATTTTTTTAAGAGTGTTTTATCCAAAAATTGAGGAAATATCTTTCAGGTCAATTTTTGCAAAATTTTAGCCGAAATCGTGCAATAATCATCACGGTTTTGGCTAAAAACGCGTTCCAGGGCCCCGGGTCAGGTTTGCACGATTTTTGGCGTCAAGACTCGTTGAAATATCCATATTCATCTAATCAAATCTCAGCCACATTGCATTTAAGGATTTGTTTTACGAGCATCTGAATCTTTTATCGATTTAATTAGAAATTAATTCAGAAAAAATATGAAAAACGATATGAAAAG